>JAQFXU010004242.1:0-13989 GCA_034693705.1 Spatulosminthurus flaviceps
GCGACAGCGATTTTACCACCAAATCGCTTAGCGACTGCGACTGCGACTAATTCTGGGGCTATGCGAAACCACCTTTAAAGTACCCTTTCACGATTGGTAACCTTTGCTACCCAGTGCGAATGAAGTGAAAGAGAAGAATAATTAGGAAAATATCGTAACTTTTAATACAAAGAAAAGCACGTCAGAATCATTCGCACACAAGATTAATAATCCACATTTTCTCTCCTAATAATAATCATAGCTCATCATACAAATCCATAGAAGCAGCAAAAACAGCCAATCATATGCATTAACAAATAATTAACACAAACACAACATTACTCATAACAATCAAACAAGAATACGCATAGTAACACTGAACATACGCAACGTAAAGCAATAGTGTACGATAATAGTACTACGTTACCATAAATCCCGGGGCTCTGATAATTCCTAAGATACGACTATTCCCTGGATACGATCATTCCAATTTTGCTATAGTTTCCAGGTCACAATAATTAATAAACTCCGATAATTCCCCCAGGTTACTATAATTAATAGGTAACCATAATTAATAGGCTACTATAATTTCTAGATTACTATAATTACTAGGCTAGGGTAATTCCAGGTTACCATAATTCATAGGTTACTATAATTACTAAACTCCTATAATTCCTAGGTTACGATAATTCCTAGGATCCCATAATTCCAGGTTACTATAATTACTAAACTCCCATAATTCCTAGGTTACGATATTTCCTAGGCTCCCATAATTCCAGGATACTATAATTACAGGTTACGATAATTCCGAAGACTACATGACTAAGGGTGGTATTCTTGTCACGCATTAATACTAGCACTCAAGTGAGTGAGTGTTGAGGCATGAATGAGAGTGTGAGAGTCCCTGGTATTCATAAGGCTCTACCCACTAAAAGTACCACTCGCCCTAAACTCACTAAACTGAATGCTTTAAATGCATTATGCTGTTTTTGGGATTATAGTGATTTTTAATATTTTAATTCAAAGTTTTTTGTGAGTGAGTGGAGAATCTAGTCACCAAATTGATGACTAGAATCATCACTCTCTATTTTGAGTGACCTCATCGAAAGTTGAGTGAGAGGGTCCAAGACGAATTCGAAACAGCCACTAACCCACAGAAAGTGGTGAGTATAATGCCGAATTTAGTGTTAGTGAGGTAACATGAATAAGGCCGTGAGACTGGGGCAAGACATCTGAAAAGTAACACTCATTCTACCGCTCTCTCAGTGCAGTGGCATCACAAATGTCTCAATAATTGAACTTGTTAGCTTACTAGTTCTTATGATGTTTATATTATGTGTACAATTATTGTCTGAAAAAAAAGTTAATTTAATTATTGGAGTGATAATATTTTGGATAAATGTACGTATGATAATATTTGGTGGTTTCATTTTTGGATGGGACATTATTATTGGTTAAAATTGCTTTCGAATAAAAAGGTTTCTGAATGAATTTTTTTGGTTGAATTTTCATTAGTTAAAGTTGCTTTTGGTTAAAAAGTTTTTGGTTGAATTATCATTGGCTAAAATTACTTTTGGTTAAAACGTTTATGGTTAAACTTGCTTTGGCTAAATTAGTTTTGGCTAAAATGGTTTTTGGTTAAAAATAATTTGGTTAAAAAAGTTGGTTGAAATAGTTGAAAAAGTTTCTGGATCAGCTGTCCTAGACTCAGATTGAGAAGTCAGGTAGTATTTAAATTAGCGTTAGAGTATGAACAAAGAAAATCTTAATATGCAGGCCTTTTACAGTAGGCGATTATACAAATAGTCGATAATGTCGATATGATAAATACAATAGGATCATTCACCCCATAGTCCAGTACAATCATTAACGTGTACACAATATTCATTTAGCTATGAATGTGTTCGTTGGAAGTGGACAAAAAGCAGACCATAAAATGAGTTAAGTAAAGTGAGTAATTATGAATGAATAATAATTAATGGCTAAGAAAAAGAATTTTAATACCTGACGTTCACATCTTGAAAGCGAAATGGTGTTTATTCGTATTAAAATTGTATATTAGTAAAAGTTATCCAGGATAATACATACTAATACAAAGTTGAATTCGATACAACACAGAACCTAAATGATACTTAATACACATCATAGTTTACCACACGATCAAAGTTGCGATACAACAATAATATAGAAAATGAAAACAATTACTTCATTATGCATGAGTAATTACACATTTGTAGTCAAACAATGACAGAATATGAAAGCTCACTTTTCTGCTTCAGCTGAACAATGAAAGAAGCAATTTACATACCTCGAAACTGACTTAAAAACAGCTTGATTAATTAAGGTGAACACTAGATAAATGATAAATACATTGGCTGCGCTGTCCAACAAGTACAACTAAAGTTTAAGCGAAGGCTTCCTCAATCAAATTATAACATTTAGCCTCTCGGGCTAATACAAAACATATTCTATAAAAATTTGATGTCGAAGCAAGGCGAAGATAATGATTTGCTCATTTTTATCGCCACTTCGTGGATGAGTTCGGTCTTAAATATCCTAACTCCTTTAATATGTCACCGTAAACACCCCATGAAGATAGTAAAGCACAATGAAATTATAAAAACAATCTCCTTCTGATGTTTTATGAACGCATCATCTCCTTGTACTTTTGCTTATGTTTACTGAGCATTTCTGTTACGGTCACGAGTTTTTTGATAGTTAGCTGAAAATGATATAAGGAAATGTAAAGAATGACATAATATATAATAGTGAATGCAGAGAAATAATTTCTCTGTATGTACTCGGACATAAATACTAAGGGATTCACAACCAACCTGAGTTCTACTGGTGACTTGCAGTTCTTTGAAGTTGGTAACACATATATGATGCAAAGTACTCATGTCTCGTGCAGGATCACCTTGTAGGGAATGATGCTCTTCCGGATCAGGTTTCTCTTTGATGTTCTACAGCATACAGCCGCATGTTATTTTAACTGAAACGCTACTCTAAATATGTAAATCTACAGAATTTTATTCCTCACCGATAAATGGTCCAGAAAAACGATCATTCGCTCTTTATTTTTGAGGATAAAAGGATTCACCACTTCCATGTAAGGTTCCTTCCCACCAAATTCAACTAGGTTGGCCAAATTTTGCAAACACTTAGCTATCATTACCAGCGATCTAGCTGGAACCGGCGGTGGAGATTCTGCAAAAATTGAAGAGTATTAAACCAGCCCCAGTTTACATTAAGTTCTAATTTTCAGCCAGACTAAATCATGTATAGTGAATACGTCCAAGTGGAACAATCCAAAAAATGTATGCAAGTTATTGTTGAGTTATCAACACAGTTTCTCGGATATAAATGTATTCTCGGTCTTAAATTGTCACTTGCTTTACAAGATGCGCTATCCATTATTAAAATTTTATTGTTCAAACCTGAAACTAAGTTAAACTGACGCGGATTGAGCAATGCAGGACAGATCAGACGTAAAAAAATAAATCCACTAACGACTCGAGTTTTGACTAGTCTTTCATTTGGCCATTTGGTCATGGCTGCACGTTGTAAACAGCCACAAATGTATCGCAAAGTTCTGGAAATTAATAAAAGTGGCGAAATTCTAATTTTGTTCAAACCACATTAAAAAATTTTTTGAATAAAATAATTTTTGAAATAAATTGAAATTCAAAGAAACTGTCTTACGGGGAGCACGAGTCATAAGCCATAAAAATGTTTTCTGTAATTTCATCCAGCACAACTAGAAGAAACTCAGCATTTGCGCAGTTATCCACCCCAGGTTCCATTTTGCTGGGATTTAGCTCACACGATTGTTTGGATTCCAAAATTCTGTTAATTGTTTCTGACAAAGCAGCATGCAAAAAATCTTCGCAGACACTTTTCATGTACAAATCCATGAGTGTTGTCGTCAAAGAATCCGCTCGAAATAATGTGGTCGTTTCAGATTCCTTTGTTACAGTTTGTTCAGCCAATGAAGCTAACAAATCTCCTTCCTTCTTTTCGAACCTTAATTATTATGAATCTCCTTTCAATGCTTCATTTATTGTGTTGCACACAAAATATTTAATCTGAAATAATTTTAAGTTAGTGCCGAATTTGAGACTACTAACCTAAATATTCTGAGCAAAGAATTCGCAAGTGTCGTTCTATTCGAATGGCAAACATCCGCTAACGCCCGCACTGCCTCCATTTTCGAATCCAGCAAAAGTTCTTTCAATGGTGAGTACTCTTCCACCGGCATTATTAGATCGTGAATGTACCGGATTTTCAGTCTCAAAGATCCCCACTCTCCAATGGGTGTGATTCCACTGAGGGAGTACCACTCCTCTTTCTGTTTCACATCATTTCGTTTAAATTTGAAATACCAAACGATTAAATAAATTCGGACTGATAACCCATACCTCTTCTCCATTTGTGAGGGAATTAAGGTCAGTAGTTATTTCGGCTACTTCAGAGTCTTTAGCTCTCTTTCCTTTGTTTAGCACAGTAATAGTAAAAGTGATAACGTCAGGAGGGATATCACTGCGGTATTTGTGAAATATTTTAAACAATTTAAATTCCTACCGACAATTAATTAATAGAATAAATGATACACAAGTAGATACACAAATTCCCTTACTCAAGAACAAACTCTTCGTCCCAAACAGGATCATACCCTGTCTTCACTTTTGTTCGAGCAACTTTGACTTGGTTTAAGGACAGAATGCACATTGGATTTGGCACTAGTTTGTAGGGCAGTCTATGAGCTTCAAGAATTCCTAGTGATAAGCATTTTAGCTCCCTAAGTCTTGCTATTTTGGGAGCTCGTGCCATTTGTGGGACACATAATGGCTTCAAAATACCAATCCACTCCTGAAAAATCCGTGTCAAAACATTTACAATCTTCACTTATTCACAATTTTGTTAATTTTTCAAATAACCACTTTGAGCTATTTGCACTTAATAAGTGGCATTTTGTAGCTTTTAATACCTGAAGCTCGTCATTACTAGGAGCACAAAGGTAGGATACGGTAGCAAGGCATGGTAAAGCCCTCTCTACCAGTTGAAAGCAGAATGGCTTTTCAAAAAATGAGTCGTGTAAAGGATATAAATATGCACATCCCAGATCCACCAACCCTTTAGGCTTCGTGCGCTACAATTAGTCCATAAAAATTACTTTGTTAAGTTCTAATCAACAAAAAACTCGACCTTTATGGTTGGCCAATCCAATTAAATACCTTTGGGCTGTCAAATATTAGCAAATGCGTATCAGTGCCATCCATTTGTAAAACGAAGAACATGGACTTCCACTTTTTATTCTTTTCGTTCCTTTTATACAGGTATCCAGACTTCTTGCAAACTTAAACAGAAATGAAGGCAAATAAGCCCTATGCAAAAATAAGTTCCTATAACCAATACCGAGTATTACAAATCAAATACCTTCAGTCTTTTTCATCCCGCATGTGTCTCGACATTCCTGCAGTGTAGCGTAAATCTTTTCCGGATTTTTAACTTCGGCTTTGATAGGTCCAGCTAAGTCTAATTCGCTCTGGGTCTAAAATATAAATCACAAAAAAGTATGTCACTGAACGTAAATATTCAGTATGTCTGATCATCTATCTCCAAGAATATAAAGTATAACTAATTTACTTTTACAACAGGGTGGCCTAATGTGTGGCCTTCTACAATTTGCTCCGTTCGGTAGCGATTAATGACTGCATCCAGGCATTCGAAAGTTCTTCCACCCATTAGGTAACGGACACCTTTCTTTTCAATTCGGAATCGTTGTATTTGATTATTGATGTGGAAAAACAATGAGTAATCTCCAGGTGAGTTGTCACTTGGACGAACTAAAAAGCTCCCTGGGCCAGCTGCGAAAGGTACAAATAAACAAATAGCACAGTTGAAAATACGCAATTTAAAATCAGCTCAATTAACCATTAATTTACTCAATAGTTTTAATAAAAACTTTTTCCCTACCTTTAACTAACATGTCCACAGCTTCGTCTTTGGTGACATTGGAATGAAACCACGGAAATACAGAGTTGGGGTCGATCATATCATCTAGATCTTCAACCAAATCCCGAAAGATCAGTCCTTGTTCACCAGTCCTATGAGCCGTAACCCACAACCAGCCATCACCAAGGTCGTTGTGCATAAAAAAGATGTCCCCTTTTTGGAAGCTTTAAACACAAGAAATAAATGTGGCATTAACATCTTTCAAGAACGCGCTTTAATTTTTCACGATTATAATTATGCATTATTTTAAGATTTTTAAGACTAATTCCGGGCACCTCAGCTCATCTGTATCCGGCATTCTGGTGTAGGGTAAGATTGCAATTACTCGTTTTTTGTCATTCACAGGCTCTGGGGGCGCTATAGGGTAAATCAAGCGTTCTTTTTTAAGTAGATCAGCAACGCTAGTATAATATCCAATCAAATCCATAAGAGAATCAAACTGCCTTCCCCCAATGTAAAAATCCCCACACACTGCTGTTATTCTGTAATAAAATTATAACCAAAAATTAATACCTTTTAGTATTCTTAAATCTTGACGCTTTCTGACACACTTTGTCACTTAACAAGCATTTAATTTTAATGCTTCTGACAAATCTCGAATTGCAGTACTTTCATACGAGTGACTAAAAAGGGCAACTAAATAACTTCTTGATTCTCTTGACCTGAAGTGGTTAATTCCGGATCTTCCCAAGTATGACAAGACGTACGATCCTGGTTTTCTGTCGCTTTCACGAACTAAATAACTACCAGGTTTTCCAGTTGATCTAAGTCTGTCTTCAGTCGTGTGTCGGTCCAGTCTTCCATGATACCATCTGTAAAATGACGGTAACAAAGGTTTCACATCAACCAAAACCAGATTTTAGTGTTGATATATTATTTGATACGGAATATCAACCAAGAAATGATTCATACATACTGGGATTCAGGCGGAGCAATAGGAGGTTCAGTAGGGCTGCTATCATTATTATCTCCATCAAAATCTAGCCCCAACTGTTCGAGATCATCCAGTAATCCAATATTTTCTTCCAGAGTTAGCGGTGGAGGTGGCAATGGGAGGGAACTTAGAGTAGACCTATAATTATATGAAACCCCGTCTTACCGATTCGTCATGAACGCGAAACATCAACCAAATTAATCTACAGAAATGTTTTCAAAAACTGCCATTTTAGAAGTTACATTACATGATACACTTACCTTATAAAATCCATCACAACGACTGAACTTTAACTTCGGTAGCCGATGCTATACGCTCCAGTGAAGTCGATCAACCAACAGATTCCCTATAAAATTATTCATGTTATTTTATAAAACTAAATATAGTAGCGAGCAGCAGCTCCCATGCATTATGCATCAAACAGCATAAAGTTTGTTAACGCTATCATTCATTGTTACGCATTCAACTTTCAACTAACTATTAATACTTGCTGAAAAATACAATATCGAGGAGCCCAATATTAGTAGTAAATTTTCATTAATGATTCCTCTTTGAGCTCCTACTTTCTTAAGTATATTTATTTATAATGTACACTATAATCATGTCATTGGTCTTTTAAAATCAACTTGGGAACAATTCACGGATATCAAAATCAATTTCGTTTCTAGCTTGTTATGCATACACATGTAAGTATGCAAATAACTATGCACTTGATCGACTGATAATTCACATCCCTTAATAGCAGTGTCCACCCAAAGCGTTTGTCACAAACTTTTGATTTCCCTTCCAGTTTCCAGTGGCTTTTAGTTAAACCTTACAAAAAAATAGCAAGCACAAAATATATCCACGTGAAGCAAACTAGACTTTCTTAATAATTCAACATATATATCATATAGCTACAGGAGTATGATACACGCAAAAGAAAAAAAATTCTTTTTCATTGAACTATAATTCCAACCATACTTCCTTGGATCTTCTTCCGTATCTGATCTCGACTTCCAATCGACATTTGATAAAACGAAATTAAAATGTGCAGTTGGCGAATAGATAATTTTCTTATGAGTTTTGTTCGATCGATGTTTTCTTTCGTTTCAACGAGCATTCGAACATGATCGAGACAGATTTGTCAGGACTGGGACCACTTGTTAATCACAATATTAATCATTCAACAGAATTAGAGTCTTACACGCATTGGGGACGATTATGGTGGTGGTCAGGTCGAGCGTAGGGAAGATCGGGTAACTTTTGGTGCTCAGAGGGGGGGGGGGGGCAGTGAAATATTTTTGAGGTTTACGTTAGGTTAATTTGGCTTCTAAATCGACCACCGAGCTCGAGAGGAGTTCGATTTAAAATCAAAATTAACCTAACGTTATCCTCGAAAATATTTTAATGGACGTCTTTGAGTATCAAATGTAACATACGACCTTCGTCCACCTGCGCTCGTCCTCACGGGGTTAGGTTAGGTTGCCAATTTTAGAAATACTGACACATATGTACACTGGGCGGTGGCAGAAAATTTGAATTGCAGTTTTTTGACACTTGCGGCCAGATACGGAAGACAGATCAGATATGGAAGTCGGGCTGTGATCAGATACGGAAGAATCCCCCTTCCTTGCACCAAAGATAGAATGTACATACATCTTTAAAACCTTCCGTTAATAACTATTTACAACTTACTCTTTTCCTATCCCGAATCCCGAGTGCAAACTGTATTGCACGACGGTTTCAAAAATATATATAATTTGTAGTTGAATAGTTTACTCTATGTTATGTTTTATTTAACCTATCTCAAATCTCTCACACAATCTTATATCTTTTCGTCTCCGTCATGACTTAATCTTAATGTCACTAGAAGTTCGCACTTCCTTTGGAACATTCACACAACTGAAGTGTGTGAGATATGACAGTAAAGGAACAAACCATCCAAATACTGACGAAACACCGAAATACCTTCAACGTTATGTATACTACTTAACTTCAACTCGTCAATTGTACGGTCATTAAATTATACATAACTTTAGCTGTAGATACTCACAATTAGATGTACTTCCTCTCCTCGACAGTTGTATTGTAAAGAAATTGATGTCTAAATTGAGTGTGGAGTCCGTGGAGCTGAGACGTGACATGTAGCTATTGTCAGTAATCTACCACTCAACATAAGCTGGCAGCAGAAAAAGACACCAAAGAAGATTTAAAAAACCATAACTTTGCTTAACTTTAATAGCTATACGCCTTAGTTATTTCGTATTGCTATAGTAGCCCCGTAATGTTTTTAATGGAAAAGTGTAATCAACATCAACATCAGTCGAAAGGGACAGATGAGCACATAGCCAATAGCCAACTACAAACATGTAAATGCATACGTAAATGTGCATTTTTCGGTCTAAAAAGTGAGTATATACGGAGTGCCAGTCAGCCAGTCTGCCAGTGCGGGACTCATCCGATGAGTGTATGAATCGCATCCAATGTATGTAGTTTTTCCTCCGAATAACTTACAAATCCTTTCATCCTTTCATATCTGTAGACAAAGCAGAGGAACGGGACTCGGGTTCTATGGATATGTATGTATATCTACAGATCACAACAATACAATAATTATTATATAGATACCATGTATACAGTACGTGTGATGTGCACATTACAGCGCCGAAAAAGTCCCATAGGATGAAAAATCTTGCGTGGGAGTGGGAGGAATCCTCCGCTGGAGGGTCTCTATGTATTTGCAAGGTTGTGATCGATTTTGTATATATCCTCATACATATGAGTACTTACAGAAGTGTACAGATTTGTGAAAATATAGCAGGGAACGAACTTTTTAGTTCTATTAAAAACTGCGCTGTTCGGTTCATTCATGGAGGTACATGCGGCACAACATGTAAGCTTTAACTGACTTTCCTGCCGCTAGGTTCGCAATAGTAGTAGTTATATTTTACGGATAAACTCAAAGCTAAAAAGCGAAGACGGCGAAGAGAAGAGAAGAAGAAGACCGCATCGGCATTTTCTGATACTGTAGCAATATACACTTTTGAATGGAGTTGTAAGATTTTTCAAATTTCTAGACAATTTGGATTTTAATAGTGAAAAACGTCTTTATTCAAGGTTTGACATCGACTGAAGCCTCCTTGAGCTGCACCAGCAGAGGGGTCAATCATTAAGGAAGTGCATTATATCTTAGTTAAGAAAAGGAGTGACTAAATAGGTATGGAGTAAAAAATGGTTAACATTCTATTACATTACTTTACATTTTCATGAGAGTATATAGAATCAAATTTTGATTATCAAAAAATCCTTGAATGTCTGCTTCTTGTTTCGTTTTCTGTTTCTGTAAGGCGAGTGACTTTTAACTGTAGAAAGAAAGTGTCGTCATTCAAATTAATTTGATATTGTCTGCACACAATTCAATTCATTGCTTTGAATAAGTTTTAAGAGACATCTTTGCGTTTGATTGAAGGAAAGGGATATATAGATAATGGCTATTGAGTAAAAGAGACTGCAGCGATTTAATTGGCGTTTGATCTCAGTTTTACAGTTATTCACAATAGTTTATTTTCCGTTTTGTAAAAGAGGCATATTCATTATTGTTCCCACCCAGAATAATTATTCGAGATTTAATAAACGTATTTGAGTTGGAAGACACGATGAATTATTGAGTGTTATGGTGATGTTTATGTATGATTGTATGTTGAAAGTCATTATTGTTATATGTTATACCACTGGTGGAGTTGACGAATTCGTACTACCATAATAGTGCATATAAAACTAAATATTCATTAAAATTATGTGAATATTGCAGTGGAATCTGTAGAGTTTGGAATAAAAATCGTCATGTCATGTCGTGAGAGTAATAAGGGTTTGATTTTGAAATTGAACGTGCATTTTCTCTTTATAATATATAGACAGACCAACCTGGTCGTTTAAACTTGGTTCTAGAATTCTGAGTTGGGCTAATCTTCTGCGATTTAGCGAAGAGTTTGAAACTATAAGGGGTGAAGGGTGAATTGTACCGAAATGGCAACAAATAACTACTACGGATTTACCCATGGGGGAACTCAGTATGGGTAAGGATTTTTAAATTATGCATGCAGTCAGTTAACAAGTAGCGATAGTAAGTAGCAGTTAGCAACAAGGAGTCGTTCAGCATGGCTGAAGTGTTGGAAATATATTAAAGAAGAATAAACAATTATCGTAGCAATGATGTTCTTCGTAGTAACCAGTACCAAGCACCCGCATCTTCGGGATATGCAACGGCTCACAGTCAGTACGGTGGTTCCACTGCTGCTGCCAATCCACCGAACCAAACTTATGCGGCAAATAGCAGCGATCAGTATATGTTAAGCGGGTACACTAGACCTGCAGGTCAAGTGCCGGTACCAGCTGCCCAGGCTCAACAGTCTTATTACGGCCAAACGCAGACATATCCGCCAACAATGGGAGCAACCCCTGGATCAAAACCTGCTCCCACTGCCCCGAGAACTGCTGCTACATCGACTGTCTATCCTACATATTCCGCGAATACAGCCACATCATCCTATGCCGGCTTTACTCCTCCTAGCTCTGGCGCTGCTGCTTCCTCTAAAAGTGAGAAATTAATTTGATTTTTTATGTAGGGGCAGATTTTAGTTACGGTTTCTTTCTTCTCTGGAGATTTGATGTATCTACGGTTTCGCTTGTATTCTAAGGTAATTTATTTTTAATGTACGTAGCTTTTACAAATTACGAACAAGCTGTTTATAATGCTGTTACTGCGTATGCCCAAGGAACCACTGGGGTCAGTCGCGGAGGAAACCAGGGATTCAAGAGAGGCGGGAATAAAATGAAAGGGACTCGAGCTCCTCCAAAACCACAGACTCTTCATTATTGTGACGTTTGCAAGATCAGTTGTGCTGGCCCACAGGTATATTGCTTCTATTCTGTTGTAATCAAATTGTGGCACATTTCGAGGTGAAATATAATTTTGACCTTGTATATTTTAGACATACAAGGAACATTTAGATGGTCAAAAGCATAAGAAGAAGGAGGCAGCCGCTAAAGTTGGTACTCCTGTTTTATCAAAGGGTAGCCCTCCTGGGTTACGTTGTGAATTATGCGATGTTACTTGCACCGGCAATGATGCATATGCTGCCCATATACGTGGTGCTAAGCATCAGAAGGTGAAGAGAAAGATTGACTGCACATTATTTGAATTTGGATAACTTTTCCTCTTAAAACAGTTGGTCTTTTGGGTTAGGTGTTGAAATTGCATACTAAACTTGGGAAGCCAATACCATCGGATAATCCAACTGTTGTAACTGCTGGGGCTATGAATTCGCCTGTAGCCTCTACTGCCGTTAAACCTGTACCAACACCAGCAGCAGCTGTGCCGACTGGAGCTGCCGCTCCCGCAACTAGCTTTGCAAAATCTACACCACCAAAAATTAATTTTATAGGGCCTAAAACTGATCAAATCTTTGGTGCTGTCGTTGGCACTCCCGCTGGAAGTGGGTCCACTGCAGTTCCCAAAGAAAATGTCTGCAACCATGACTTCACGGCTCCTGTACCAGGAACTATAACTACCCCTGCAACTTTAACAGTGCCCGCAACAACGACTGCTGTCAATGTTTCTCCTCAGTCGGAAGGAAAAGACGCATCTCCTAATCCAATGTATATTGAAAAAGAGATTCAGCCAGTAGGACAAGATTATATCGAAGAAGTTAGAAGTGAAGATGGTGAGTCCTTTTCGTGATATTGGGAGTCATTTATCTGTCTCTATTTTTGTTACTGTTTACTAATTTTATTGTTTTTTTTCTTAGGAAAAATTGTATCCTTCAATTGTAAGTTGTGTGAATGCCGATTTAATGATCCAAACGCTAAAGAAATGCACATGAAAGGTAGACGTCACAGACTTCAATACAAGAAGAAAGTAAATCCTGACCTAGTTGTGGACGTGAAGCCATCTAGTCGTCAAAAGAAAATCGATGAAAGCCGACGTAGCCGGGCTGCAGGTGGACCTGGTGGTAACCGCCGGTCACAGTTGCCTGCTGATTCGTGAGTTTCTTCATATAGTTCTATTAAAGTGATTGTTATCCCGTCTTAAATTACTCGTCGCTAATGATTTTATGTTAGGTTTCCCCGTGGGCCACCCGTTCCTCTCATTCCGCCGGGCGGTCCTCGAGGATTTGGACCACCGGGGGTAAAAATATTTCATGTTTTTATCAAGATATTAATTGTTCAACGGCGTTTACTCTGCGGTATTTGTTCATACTTTTGTTTTGATTACAAAGAATCTTTTCATGTTGAAACAGTACCATGCCCCACCAAATTCGATGTTCTACATACCACCCTTGATTCGACGTAATGATTCTCCTGAGGACCTTTATGTAATGGCAAAGCATTCAGATATTTATCCACAGGAGGATGAGCTTCAGGCTATACAAAAAATTGTTTCTAACACGGAGAAAGCTCTCAAGTTCGTGTCGGATCATTTCGCAGAGTCAGACGCAAAGAAAGTCAATGGGGTTAAACTAGAAGAAGGAAGGTGAGTTACTCGTGTTGACGTTTTTTTGTTTTTATCCTTCGTAATGATTTGTTTACATTGAAAAACTCATCCTTTGCAAAGTGGTGAATCACAAAGCAAGACGGAGGCAGAGCTTCAAGCCCATCGCATCCTGAAGGGAGTCATGCGTGTTGGTCATTTAGCGAAAGGGCTGTTGCTGCGGGGGGATAGAACAGTGGAGTTAGTTGTGCTTTGCTCAGAAAAACCTACCCTGGCTATGCTTAGTAGAGTGGCGGAAACTCTTCCGGGACAGTTGCTGGTATGTTTCGTCATATTGTTATGTATCTTTACTAAGATATCAAGTCATTGAGTGAATAACACTAGTTTTCAATGACGGATATCAAAATATGTGACTGAATAATTGTGTTACATATCGCATTATGTGCAAGCTGGTTTTCCCACCCATTAACTCCATTATGTGAGCTTTGCTTTCTTAATGGGATAAATGGAAGCGTCTTAATGGTCCTCTTAGGGGGCAAAAAGCCAGCACCCGACAAGTGGGAAATGGGAAAGCTTTTCACGCCTTCCC
>JAQFXU010004243.1:0-13982 GCA_034693705.1 Spatulosminthurus flaviceps
TTGGCTACTGACTGGGGATGTATTATTACTGTGGAACAGTTGCTTGGTATGGGCACATCGCTTGAGTGACCGAGTGACTGGCCTATTATATTATTATATGCTTTAGATATTTTACAAGTTACTTGGGTATATCACCGTATATGACTCATAAAGAATCCATATAATTTTTATTCAATTGCACGAGCAAGGGAGAAAGTCCTAGTGGAAAACCTAGATTTAAAAAGTTGGTCGGCTCATAGATTAAAACCTTCTTAAAAACTGCAAAGCATTTTCTGTGCGTGTACATAGTGATATCGCATGGACTCGTTTCTATGGATTGTTCACTTGAAACCTCTAAGATTAGCTAAGGATAATAGCGTATGTTATTGTGTGAAGACAATTTCTAGCTTTGGTTTCCCACAAGAAAATATTATTATTACGCTTTGCATTACGATTTCAGATGTGTATTTTTATGGACGCACATCATGCACTTATCTGCATATACTAACTAAATAAAGATATGTATAATTTTAATTGTCTGTAGCACAATTATTCCTTTCTTGTTCTTGCTTAATAATGGGATTAAATTTTGAAAGTTTTAACTCTCGTACAAATTCATATAGGTATCCCTTCATCATTGCAATCATTGGAGATTGATCTTTGTTGTTTTCAATCAATTCACTTGCGATTGTACTGATTTTTTCAGTATTAGGAAGTAGTAGATGCTTGGCCTGTGGCTGTTACAAAACAATTATAAATATTTATGTTTTGTACTTAGTGTTGTAAAATGGTATTTTGTGTGCAAGATTGCTAGAAATTATTTTGGATCAGAAATAATAACACTTACTCTTCAACCCTTGCTTCGAGTAAGCATGCAATATGCATGTACATTCGATTGCTGAGTTTGCACGTTAGTCATTGGTTTTGTCGTGCCCGCAATCTGTACAAAGGTTATGTCATAAATGAAATCAGCTGAAATTTTCAGCTCTCAATTCATCATGCTTTCACTGGTGCGTATAAAGTAAACAGTTCATGCGAAAAATAGAAATAGCAATGTAGTTATTGTTTCGACTCATTGTGAATTATGAGCGGCATTATCATGTAAATGTTTGTACAGAGATAAATACACAAAACATTTTGTTGTGTATTGTAAAACGTGTAATCGTGGGAAAAATCAGACCCAGACGGAAATGGACACTTGTGTCGAGTACTTTCATAAGTTTATGCAGTTTTGTTACTCTTAATATGTGTAAACTACTTTGATAATTGAGAAAAACGGTTGTGTATATTATTGTGTACGTACAAGTTTTTATTCTAAAAGAATACAGAATTTAATAATGAAATAATTTGATATTTTAATAGAGGAGACGTGCAGCATCGTGGGGCGGGATTCCAGGAGCTGTAGCTAACAGCACTCTGTCGGCAGTACATTTATCACCGGTTTCAGTGTCATCGGATCCTTCACCAATCATCCATATAACTGACACTCCCTTAGAACCACATAAATTAGTGGAGTCGGATCTTCAAGACCTTGCGAAGGATATTCGGAAGGTACTTCCTTACGAGTTTTTATTTTACAACACTTATTTGTATTATTTGGGTTGCTTGAACTAACAGGAATTTTTTTAGGAATTAGGAGGACGACACGTGGAGCTTTGTGATGTTGCTGCATACTACTTTGATGGGCAGGGGAAAGCTATCCGACCTCTCATTTCTATACTAATGGCACGTGCAATAAATGCCCACTTAAATGGTGGCGATAGGTGAGTCAACATTTTTTTCACTGAATCAGAAAGAGTGTCAGCGTGGAAGCAATTTTGTTAGTTGGTTTAAAATCTTGTTTGTATGGATTCCTGTTAAAGTTGTTTTTTTGTTCACAAGATATAACTTATGATGATTTTTTTTGTCTAGTTTCATAAGGACGTCCCAAAAGCAGCTAGCATTAGTGTCAGAGATGATTCACACAGCCACGTTAGTACATGACGATGTGATAGATACTTCGGATACGAGAAGAGGGAAACCTAGTGTTAATGCTTTATTCGGACAAAAGAAAGCAATTATAGGTGGTGACTACATTTTAGCCAAAGCAGGAGCCATGGTTGCAAGACTTAATAATGATGAAGTTACACAGATATTGGCTCAAGTACTTGAAGATTTGGTGCAGGGTGAATTTATGCAGATGGGTGCCAATGAAGGAACTTCGGAGAGGTTTTCACATTACATTGGTAAAACATTTAACAAAACAGCATCACTAATGGCATACAGCTGCAAAGGTGTTGCAATCCTCGGTGGCTCCGATGAATCCCTTGCCGAAATGGCATTTCAGTATGGCAAACATGTAGGCATAGCCTTCCAGTTAATTGATGACCTCCTAGACTTTGTCTCTTCAACTCAGACAATGGGCAAGCCCGCTGCAGCCGATCTTCAGCTGGGTTTAGCAACTGCTCCGGTCCTTTATGCTGCACAAAAGGTGTTTATACAATTTGATTTTATTTTCACACTGAAGATTTTTCCATTGATTTTGTGCCTTATGAAATATAATGTTTGTCTGTAGCACCCCCAACTAAACGAATTAATCGAGCGAAGGTTTTCGAAACCAGGCGATGTACAGAAAGCCTTAGATTGCGTCCACAATTCCGACGGACTGGAACAAACTAAATTCCTCGCTCAAAAGTACTGCTTAGAAGCAGTTCATTATGCCAATACTCTTATAGACTCATCTTACCAAAAAGCGTTAATAAACATAACAGAAAAGGTAATAACACATTTAGATAAACGTTTTCAAAGGATTAGATATTTTATTTGCAATGGTTGCATAATTTCCTTAATGCCTCCAAATAATTTATTTGTTTTTACTTTTCAGGTGCTGAATCGATCCAAATAGAAGTTATAGTAGACCTTTTTAGGGAACAGTAATTCGTATTATTGCAGTCATCAATCAAATGGTGTTGTATTTCTGTCATATGAAGCAGATATTTAAGTATACCGCAGTAATAAAAACCTTTACGTGAAAGCATAAATAATTTGGTATAGATGACTTGTAATGTAAATTGTAGAGACACATGGAATACTTATAAAATATACGCTTTATTCTTCTATAATTAGTTCGATGTATTACTCCAGAGCATGTGACGCAATGCTCGATAGGATTTCTTTTCGTAGTGTTTTTTTAGAAAAGAAAAAGATTATTGTTGGTTTTTGTTGTTAAGAATGATATTAAATTATCAGCTATATAAGTTATGTAGAATGCCAGTAAAAACATCTATAGATACATTTAATATCCATATGTGTTATTGTATAGTTAAAATTTATGAAGTAAGTGTGCAGCGGGTGGATTCTGCAACCATTATTATTGTTAAACTACGATGCGAAGGCGATTCGCAGATTCCATAATGAAATTGTGCCTCAAGTCAATCACATGTTCTATTTATTCTTTAAAAGATATTTTGTGATTTCTTAATTCTGGGCTGTGAAAGTTGTTATTGAATGTGAAATCATACGTGCAACGAACGAGCAAAACTTCATGTAAACTTATTATTGTGTGTATTGGAATTTTACTGAGAAGGATTCATCCCATTGATGTCTTCAATATGATATGCAACAAACGGAATGTACGAAATCTCGGGCTTTAATCGAGCAAGAGTCGCGATGACTAAACATGGAATCCAGTGATAGTCTAGTGATTAGCTAGTTAGCGACTTAAACGTGAATCAAGCACTAAATTATTATTGGGTTTGTAGAATTTAATGATTTAAATTCCTAAAATATTATAATTTTTTAGTTGTATCTAATCATGCAAATATAATATATAAATTATTTCTTGCTGCTAAAATCCAGTGAAAAACTCAAACCTACGGAGTTTAAAAATTTTGTGGTTATGTTTCGACATTTAGAAACACTTTCGCAAAAAGCTTGGTCGAATCACAGATTACCTCATCTAAGGATTGCCTCCACTGAATTTTCCTTCCGTATTCTACAAATTACTTCCGCAAGGAATGAATCTATAGTCCGTTTATATATGGATTGATTTTTACGAGTGCGGAAGAAATTCATGTGTTAGTACATCCTTAAATATTTAAAGTGAAGTGTACAAAATATTCTTGATTTAAAGGGTCGGAATGTTGAACGGACACTATACGAAACAGAAATAAAATAGGCAGTATTAATACATGGGATGTTCGTGTAAGTTTGTTATTCAGTGTTAATCATTAATCATATAAAAATACCTTACGTCTTCATGAAATTATTAGCAACAAGGGTTATTTAAGAACAAGTTGTCAAGTTATGTAATTGAACATGTTTTGACCGATTCATATCAATATTTAAGAATTATGTGATTAGCTATTGCAACTGCGTAAATTATTCTTCACAAAAATCATATATGGAAGATCTTATGTGCTTCCAGTTGTATCCAAGAATCTTTGGCTCTACACTGGAGCAGGCAATGTTACTATAAAATCTACTCATAAAAGGTGTAGCTTCACTAAAATTTCTTACTGTTTTTGCAGCCGAAGATGTTGTTCCATCAAAAAATATAAACTTAGCTTCCTCTAAATTCGAAAATATAATTCCTTTGAATATTTCACAAGTGTCACAAAGAGTAACATTCAAGAAGAAAAGTCTCGTTATATGGTTCCGATGATTTGAAAAAAACTCATGTATAAAAGCGAAATTTGACACAGAAATGAATACACGCTCAAAGATTACTGTTCTAATATTGGGGAAGTTCACGGAATTTCCTAAATACTTATACATTAACTCACATTCCGGTACAACGGAAATTCTAATAGTGTCAATATTCTTATGAATTTCAAGTGTAATTTCTTCTTCATCTATTTTCCCTGTAAATTCTTCACAGAGGTAACTCCCATGAGAAATACTCAGCCTACGAAGGTTCTCAAAGTATTGCAAGAAGAAAAGGGTGTCGCTCTCATTGAAACTTCCTTTTAATGCTAGCGAGTGAACTTGATAACGATTTGCCAGACTTAAGGTTCGCCAGTCATATTTCTTCGTTGTTAATATTGTTAAATTCAACTTGGAATTAGGATCTGTTATTGCTGGTATTGGTGACGATGGTGAATTTATTTGTATGGATACAAAAGAATTCCCCTGGGTAATTGGTTCTATTGTTACTTCAGGTTTTGCCGTCTGATTAATCGGGGGTATTAAAGGAGATCCAGTGGGCGGTTGAGGAAAGGCGTTGTTGTCACCAGACGCCACCGTGGTTACTTTGTAATGTTTAGTTGTGTTACTACTACTACTGAAAGCAATCGAAGTTGTTGCGCCTTGAAAATGTCTAACCAACAACACGATTGAGATGATAACTAGAGATACAGTTCCAAAGCCCCAGAAGCAAAAGCGAAGTATATCTGCAAAACAATACATTTTGGAAATATTACATAAAATTTTTATTGAAACTGCCCCAATTCCCTTTCCAGCTTGAAAGTCATCTTGGTTAAACAACAATTTTTAAAATAAATATAAACGCACAAACCTCTTTTTCGAATGTCCCGGAACCTCCGTGGCGGCTTCTCTGAAAAGGACTTATGATAATCGGGAAAATCATCTGGAGTTTCTATATTATGGACTTCCGCCTCGTAGATAGGATAAAGATGATTGTAGATATGGACATTTCCGGATTTTTTTAATGCTGACAGTAAATGTCGAAATGCAGCATCTTCTCTTTTTGCAATGTGCGTGTAAACGCTGCAATATTGTTCCAGTGAATCTTGCCCCGGCGCCATCTACATACATGAAAAAGAGCGCCATCAGGTCAAGATGTAAGAAAGTATCGATAATATTCTTGCTTAATTTCTCACATTATGATCTAATTGCTCACTGATTGTGACCAGATAGCCCTTGAAGAATAATTTACAAAAGTATGCATTTTCTTAAAACAATGAAATGGTTATCAGGATTATTAAGAATTAAAAATCATCCATTCCTTCTTACTATTTGTTCTCGCAGCTCAATTTGCATGACGTCGAAGGTCACCAGCAGAAGAGTCAATTTGGATAAATTGGTACTATTTGAGCAGATATAATCCAAATTCTTTTGGAGTATCTTGCTATGCCTGGATCGTTTTGGCTTCAAGGGCAATGAGTCAGTTTTTTCCAACTTAATCGCCATGTTGTACAGATTCAGAATTTTATGGAGACCGTTGAACAACAATTTCGCACACTCAAACGACTATTCAATCCTGATTGCAAATTTCCTGGCGATAGAACTCGCCCTATAGCTTACAATTCAAAATTGTAAATTGCTAACTACTTTATTCCTGTACATAATACATGATACATACTTTAGGTATAAAATTACGATTCCTAGGAGCTCGGAAAAAGAACCCTTAGAGCAAGTACAGCAAAAAAAAGCTGGTTACCTAAATTAGGTAACCCTATTTGTGAAGATGAAACAAAAACTTTTGAAGGTTCAAACCAATTCTATCAAATTGTTGCCCTATAATTTTAAGGAGAATAATAATTGGAAGACACGAAAATATAAGTTTTGCGTCGACTTGAAAGATTTCTTCCTAGAAACACTGTTAACTCAATTTTCTGTACGAGACTAACTGGCTATTAATTAAATGAATCAGCTTTCAACTGGCATTATGCAGCTGTGTTGTGGGAATGTGCGTACATATGAGAAATGGTGAACCCGATTAAATTCCACAAGCAAATAATAATGCATTACCTAATCTTATCCGTAAACTCAAGGTTCGGATTAATATTGTGACGTCCAATAATCAGATTTATTGATAATTTATTTTAAACGTCGCAAAACATATACAGTCAGCAGTGGATTCAATTCGTTTTTGATATTTTAGCTACAGATAATTTAACAGTAGTCATAACCTTTTCATAATGTATATAACTAATTTACCCCATTATGCTATAGCACTCCTTCCGCCATAATATTTGACAAATGTACGGCGGAGGCTGAAGGGGATTTTATTAATTTGAAGATTTTATACTCCATCATGTAGCGATCTGATTGTGAGTAAATGTTTTGATGATGCACATTTTGAAAATGCGTCCTTGCTAATCTTTTGCCGGATGGTTACCTCGTCTATATAGTGCATTGTACTCACTTGGTCATACAGTGAACAAACGTTTATTACCCGGTCATTTTCAGTCCACAATACATATCACTTTTTTATCTACTTTTGCAAGTGTAAATAATTAAAGCCCAAATAAATCGTATAATAATAATTATATTGCGCTTGAAGCCATTGCATTGTCATTAATTTCACATGGTCTACTTTCAATGCTGTCATTTTTAGACGTGTTTATATGTAGATGTATAGAGGTGAGAAAGAACTTCTGTTCTTAAACAATAATGGAATATATAAAAACACATATAGAACAAAAATTCACTCTTGCAACTTCCATTCCATCTATCTTCCAGGAACACTTCAGTCACAAAGCGTATATGTTCACTTTTGCACACACTCAAATTCAATTAGACACAAATCTTAGCTTCATCATGAGAGTCCATACTGATCCAGTTTCTTATGTAGCTTTTCCTTTCCTTCTTCGTACAAGGAACATTGCTTTCAAATCGTTTTACCCTCGGAGTAGCCAAGTTGAAATTTTCTAGCGCATTCTTTGCAGACAAAGAATTAGCTTGAAGAAATTGTAAATTTCCCTCATCCAACCACCGAAAAAACATCTTATCAAAGAGAAAACAGCGATTGCAAGCAACCACGTTCAAAAATGAAATACTTTTAAGGGTCTCACGATGGCTGAGAAGCAGCGTGTTAATAGAATTTACATTTTCAGACATAATAGGAACATTTTCAAGTGCCAAACTCTCCAATTTTGTAAACTGATATGTTCGGGAAAGAAAACCAAGTAAGTTACTGCACACTTCCATCCCTGAGATTTTTAAGCTCCGGACATTTAAGTGCTCTTTCACAATTTCATATTCACTATCGTTAAACTCAGCGGTTGTTGCCAACGAGCACATTTCTTTCCCTAGGTAAATGCTCACAGAATTTAAATTCGGCATAGCAAAAATAAGGAATTGGATGTCAGATTCTGTTATAGGACCCTCCATCACGAGGGATTCTACCACATCAAAATTGGAAATGTCCCATTGGCTCCATTGGAATTGATTTTGGGGTGCGAGGTGGAGCTTCATTGTTGTAGCAGGCAGTTCGGAAATCAAAGACATGGGTGAATCAATTTTGATACTGTGTTTATGGAGAATTTCTTCAGAGATTTGACTTAAAGTTGCCGAATCGTTTAAATCGATCCATTCCGAGTCTTCTTCTCCTTCCTTGAAGCCAAAGAAAGGAGCTTTCATGTTCGCCGGAAGAAACACATTAAGAACGATGAACAGGATCACGACGCCAAGGATACAAATCATTCCATATTTTTGGGAGCCTACAATTTCATGAAAATACATTGAAGTAATATTAATGATCGATAGTTTTGACATATCGTAGAAAATGTGTATCAGCGCATTTATTTATTATTTACAATTTTCATACACTTACTTGCCCATACCTTGGCACATGAGAGCTTCGCTGGAACTGTTGGTTGACCATTATTTAACTGGATGCCCTGAAAATTCCACAATAACCCATTTATTTTAACGAATTGTAATCGATAAATTATAAATAAAAAATTTTTCATGGCCGTAAAGCCATGTTGTTGAAACTTGAATAATTTATTACATCCTGTGTAGTTATTGAACCCCGACGAGATTCGCCACTCTCCGATGGAACCTCATCTAAGGAAACAAAGGCTGTATCATTTGATTCTTCACAAGCTTCATTTTGATATGCTAAAATTTCATTGAAATAATTTATACATTTACTTGTTTGAAAATATTATTTAGCATTTATCACATGTAATTTTCAATGTAAAATTTTTAGATTAATTAATTAATTTACCGTGGACGTTGTCATCGCCACAAATTTTTAGAGACCATTGCTTGAAAAAAAAGGTTCCATTAATTAATTAGCGGAAATCAGAATTTCAATAAGAAAAATCAAAATAAAAATGTACCTTATTTTCACTGACGTTGAAATGTACTACAGGATCCTGTAAAAGTTGAGAACTTGTCGACATGTTGCCAGAACAAAATAGGATGGAACAGAAAGTTTTACCATTAGAAAATTGATAATATAGGAGATATTTTGTCCCTTTGATCGTAATATTTTATGGCTCAAATTTCATCAACTGCATTATAGTCTGAGGGGAGCGTTGACACAACGAAGCATAATCTATATAGTTGTCTACAACTTTATTGGGATATGTCCGATAAACATAAGTATTGGAAGATCAAATTTCAAAATCTTATTTGAAGTGGTATAAATATTGATAGCGACTTTGATTAAAGTATTCAGAGATACTGCAAAATAAATTACATATATTTGCATAAATTTTAGGTCATATTTATCCCAACCAAATGAGATTTCGTTGACTCATGACCCATAAAGTTATACTAATGCCCGGGAATAAGTGCGTCACAATATTTAGTTAGACTAGGTCAAACTTTTATTGGTTGTAGCCGTTGTAGGAAAACATGGTAAAGGATAAAGGAACCAAGTTCTAATTTATTACTGAAATAAAGAGCACTGGTTTCATGCAGCCTACGCGTAGGACTATTAAAAACATTCTATCATTATTGCTTCTTGAAATTAGAAGTCTCTATTTTCCAGTTAGATTGATCCAGACCTTATGTTTCCATGACTCAGGTTAGAATTATAGAGCTTCCATCTTCTATTTCCTTGGAAAACAAATACTGCTGGATGAGTCTCGACGTAATCTAGTATCCTCAATCCATCCAAATGATACTATCAAGTTAAATATGTCGACGTAAATGCCTTGCATCACCACTCGAGATTTAGATAAGAACTTTATACATATTTATCATTTATTTGAGGTTTCCCTAAGTGTTTGGGATGATTTTTACAAACGGGCAATTAATGAAATGTAAACAAGACCTGCGTCTGGGACTTGCTGCATATTTGTGAAGAGTTTTGTGCAATAATATATGTAAATCACAATGTTTCCAGTTGAACCTCTGAAATCTTTTCCTACTTCCTGACTCCTAACTGTTGCGAGTAATAGCCGTCCTTAACGCAGAATGAATTTCATTATGCAGTCGTTCCTGAATTAGGAAGAGCTTATTCCAGCACCCCTGATAATATCGTTGAATTTCCTTGTTAAGGCCGAAATTATTTGTTTTCTGGTAGGCGGTTACAGCTAGGGACAGCAAATCATTACAATGCAGTGGTCAAAATTGAAAAAATCACGTAGACTCGAAATGAAAAAAACTTCCTTTTACGAATCAAGGATCTTGGTGTGATATTGATTGCATGATATGACCATTTCAAAAGCTGTGATGTTTTTAATAAACATCGTCTTATATCTTTATCTATAATATTTGTCGTCAAAAATCTTATTTTTATTCCTACAGTTTTAACAGCAAATAATGGGTCATAAATAAACATTACCTGTTTTACCTGTGATATTTGTAGGGACCAAAGCATTGAATTTGTTTGAGAAATAATATATCATTAAATTTTATAAAGCCATTCCAAAATTAGCTCCAAGTGTTGATAAAACTTTTATTTAAACGATAATCTTATTATTATTATTTTTTTTATTTACGGTCTCAGTCTCAAGGTCTACAGGAGAGGAGATTACGAAGTTCTATCTATGATTTAATTCTAAACTCAGTGCATGCAGGAAAAACATTTCTAGTTATTAGTATAATGATATGAAACTTTTTGTGATTAAAGCGAGCAGATATGACGATGCCGTACATAAACACAGTCACGTGAAATTTGGTTTACGTAAATACAGCTTGATGTGTTTCACATTTTTTTCCTTGTATTTTAATCCAGTAAGAGAAGCGTTCAGGTGTCAGCGTCAAATTGTATCCATGGGTATCAAAAACTAAAATGTTTCATGTTGTGTTTTCATCTCTCGTTAGAATTTTTGTCACTGGTCCAGATAATTACACCGAGATTTATTTCTCATGATTTCGATACGTACTGGCTCTACCCAGTGGCTATAAAAACGGGGGGGGGGGGGGTAAAGTGTACCCCCACGAAAAACCTAGAGGGCTGCAAGCATGTAATCTGTATCCCCCACAAATTTGAAAAATTAAAGATAATTGCGTTGCAAAATTGATATAGAAAAAATCGTATTCTCCAATTTGCTTTAATTTTTTTGTAACAAGCAGTTGTTTTTCCCTTAAAACTGTAAATATATTGTGGGTACAACATTTTGGGTAGTATTATGGGTATTTAGGTACAAGTTATGGTTTTATACCCTCCGCCCCACCTCTCCGTGTCCTTGTCGAGTGCCTGGTTCTAGCTTGGCATCCCAGCTACATTATTATTTAAATTGATAATGTTTTCAAAAATCCTCCTTGAAGAAAGACAGTTTGGATGGTGTATATTTAGAATAGATATTACATCGTTTATTTTAATGTTGCCTTGAATGATTTTGGACACAAAATAAAATTCTAAAAAATTCTAAACTTTATTTATTGCTTGACTATTTAGTACGATTGTGCTGTGCAATGAGAACAACTAAAGCATCGTTTACATGAGCTCATGAGCAAATAATTATGCCGTCATTTACGTTAGAAGTATGTATATCAATCACCAAAAATAAGCTTTCACACTGAGATTCATCTCTCTTCCACGAAAAAATACTTCTCCCCATAAAATAGTCTCTTCTTTCAGTATTTTTAAACAATCTCCAGAACTTCGTCTTCATTTCCGTACAGTCCCTTATACTTGTCAAATAATTCAACAAGACTATCCAAGTACAGCTGATGAAGTCTATCGATCTCTTCTTGCGACGGATTCTGATTCTTTTCCGTTTTAATGGGCTTCCCAACTACAAGAGATCGGGTGAACATGGAATCTTTGACTTTAACCTTTAATTGAGAATTATTGAAGGGAGATGATTCTTAATTCTTAGTCTTACCGACTGATGTAATTGCTCTGCGTTGGGGAAGAAGTCCAAATGAGTACTGGAAAAATCCACGACCTTTCAATATGACAGGGGCAAGGCCAAACATCTTCTGAAGTCGATCTTGTATTCTACGGACGGCAGATCCTTCAGGATTACGAATTTGGTCATAAATACTTGTTTCACCGAATGAGTAAACTGGCACAATGGGCACGCTGCAGTGTATATAAGACAAAATTTTACTCAAAACTAATGCAATTCCGTAGGGGTGAACATCCTTTGATAAAATCTTCTCTACATAACGTTTATATACATCAGTTACAAAACCAAAACTTTTTACCCATTTTGAATAGCAATTTTAATGAATCCCTTCCGCTTTTTCAAATGGAGTTTTGTTGATTTACCAGGATGAGCATCTAAAGACTCAGAGGGTCCACCCGGAACTAGAACCGCAGCGTGACCTCCCCCCGGTCTACTAAGAAGAAAATTCAGACTTTTGCGAGAAGCAGAACAGGCCCCTACAAAAATGAGCACAAAAAATCCAATTTATTTAGAAGTTCTTTACACCAAGAGATTTCCAAAAAAACATATCTAGTCAACCGAATGAATGCCTATATACATGCACATATATCTACATATATTTATTGGTGGAAATACCTGACAGCATGAGATACTCGCGATACAAAGGAAATGAGTAGTGGCCTTCAAGTGTCAACAAATACGGAGTTATGCCGGGGAAAACCTTACTGAAATTTGTTCCCTCTGTAAAACATAAAAAAATATACATATATTTAAATTAATAGCTCAAAAGGAAGAAACCATTCATACCAATATTTTTAAATTAAGAGATTTTACCGGTCGCAAAATTTCCAAAAGCTCCATTACAAAGAATTCCATGAGGATGCGAAGCAAAGAGATAGTTTTGTTTTGAATCCAAATCAGCCGTTTTTACCAAATGAATTGGGAAGAAATTACAGTAGCGCTTCCACAGGTTCCAATTACGTACCCAGTCCAATCTATCAGTTGAAAAATCGTATTTTCACAATCAATTTTTTTTACAGTTGTTAAATCGTTATTTCAAGAGTAAAAAATGCAATATTTTATGAAGTTGACACTTGTTGAAGTGAAGACTATTGTTTCAAGGTTATTAAGTGTAGCTACTGTAATAGTCAGTTAACAAGAGCTCAGCAGTCACAGAGAAATGCATGAGAAAATTCCGTAGAGATAGAAACTTTTTAATATACAATGAAAAATATTCACCTCCTTCCACCCACATTGCACCGGTTCCGGTCGTAGAGATACCAGAGCAGGTACAAAATCGAGACGTAGTGATAGTTTGTGCAGAGAAATAGATACAGAAAAATAAGGAATCCGACAGGGCCCATCAAGAGAAATGTCCCCATCTGTAACCGTTCAATTATTCTTATTGTCATCTATTATTGTCTATACATGTATACACCAATTAAAGCGCGACTTTTACATATATTTTTAGTATCTTAAAAATAGTGCACAATGCCCCAATAATAAGCAAAACAAAATGTGCAAGTGCATAAATCCAAACTAATTTAAAAAATGTAATGATTCAAATCCCCATTCATACTGACTATATAACATTACTCAAACTTACAAAGGACGCCACAGCAAGTGTCTCCATTCTTCTTTCCCATGGAATTCTTAAGGGAGCAAGCTGAACTCCTAGAACCTTTTTGCCATTCTTAGAATTTTCAGCACTGGCGTACCTATACTCAATATGTATACAGAAACATTCATTTAATTAACTTCGTGCCATGTAGCAAATATCATTAAATATTCATTTTAAAGTAAATTTGAATACCAAAGGGGCAAACGCATGTGTAAAAATAATGACTACTGCAAAATATTGAATTTTTAAAGGGGAACGTCTAGTACAAAATCTGGACGGAAATGTCAATAAATTATGGTACAAAAATAATTTAACAAACAAACGAGAAAGCTGCTAACAAAAGCTCAAAAACTCGTACTCTTTTCTCCAGGCTTCATCCTTTTTCCGGTCCATGGGAGGAAGCTCCTCTGCAGTCATGATTT
>JAQFXU010004244.1:0-13981 GCA_034693705.1 Spatulosminthurus flaviceps
ATTTTCCCATGCCGGGAATCGAACCCGGGCCTGCTGGGTGAAAGCCAGCTATCCTAGCCACTAGACCACATGGGAGAAGTATACGATGAGCTCTGTTAACTCCATCAAAACGGACAATTCCTATGCTCGCAACCCTGAATTTTTTATGACACTCCAACTTCTCCTACCTATATAACGTGCAGTGGTTCACTCGACCCACTATTTTCTCTTCTTTGTGTGCATGGCAGCTCGTGCAACAAAATCCTTGGGTTTTCCTTCAAATCATGCCAATTATGCTTCAATAATTATTACTGATAAGGAATATAAACATTCAAAAAAATGCATGCAAAAAGAACTAGAGAATGAAATGAATTAGTTTTTAATCAATAAGAAGTGTTTAGTGTTGTAAATGAATAATGTGCATGTAATTAATATTTATTTTGCTGAGCCAGCAATAGTACGATATAAAAGGTAGAGTAAAATGAATTAAAATACAGAAAATCAATCCACGGGAAAATTCTCAATAATGATCTTGACCAAGATCCTCATAATAGTAATCATAATAGTAACCATAGTTATCATACGGCAAGGTGTAATAGTATTGTGGTACTCCAGCGGTTAATCCTCCTGGAATAGCCTGAGCTGCATAGTTGAAGGCAGAAGGAGCAGGATAATAACTCTGACTTCCAGGTTGAATATGATAGGGAGTGTGGCTTCTCAAATTTCGGAAAGGTTGAGGTGTTGCTCCGTAAATACTTCGCGTGGCTTTAGAAAATGGCCAAAAATAACGTTCCAAATAAATTCCGGGTTGTTGTCGTAAGGCCAAAGGCCGAGGCCCGACCCTCAATGGTACGATTGCTGCAAGTAATTTTTTCCTTAATTATTTTACCTAAAAATGTAGAGTTTAATTTTCCACTGAAATACTCACGAGGTGGAATGGTCCCATTCCTTAAATAATCAAGGGGCAAGAATGATGGAAAAACTGGTGATATTTCTGACGGTAGCTCTTCAACATTTTCCAAAGTTGCAATCTCAGGACTCTCTTCTACTACCACCACAGGCAAATCCACAAGAGCTGCAAGAAAAAAATTATAGGACAAAAATTACATGAAATTGGCATGGATGCCAATAAGTTTTGCTGTCAAAAGAGCAGTAAACAAATTTCTTGGCTTCAATCTCCTTGTATGGATTCAAAGAACGGAATGTATGGAAAAAATCAATACTTATTCATTTAGGAAGGTTTACCTATTTCCTCGTCCAGTAGCAGTTCCTTCGAGCTCTTCTTTTCCTCAGACCTTACGACGGAAGCCGCAAGAGTGATTCCGAGGATGCCAAAAATAATCAGAATTTTTCTAAACATACTGAAATGAAAGATTCTAGGAACTCTTAAAGAAATTAAAAGAAGTCCAAAACGTTCAATTAAATATTGAATTTGAAAAAATTAAAGTCGCACGTTTTTGTACAAACTCTTTCAGTGGAGGAAGAAATTATATATGGGAAGTAATTCTAGATTTTTTTTCAATTTATACGTTCATCGTCTGGGGATTCTCCCGTCTCAAACCTTGTTGATCCTTTTTAAATCCCTACTACATTGATCGAAACAAAGTTCTTGAATTATGTTGTTATTACTTCTTTTATTGATTATTATTGGTGGAGCTCTGGTCAACCATAGATTCCTACGTTTGGGTTCAATATCTATGTTTTTGCCCAGAGTGTTACGTCAGTATTTGAAGAAGAAACAATAAAATTAGATTGTAAAATTCTGATCCATAAAAAGTCTGAAAGTCGGAATCCAAAAATACGTTTTGTTACACATAAAAAAGGGAAGCCAGCCTAAACACAGGTACCGTTTATGACCTAGTAATAAATCTCAGGTAGCCTGACTGTGAGACTTCAGCCTAACCCTTATTGTATTAGCTTTAAAAATAATTTCGACCTTAAATGAAATGAAAAATTCCTTAACTATATAAAAGATGAAATAAAACATGTGAAAAAGGTTCATTTTTCTGTGCTTTCACGCAGCAACATCCAAAAACTTTATTTCAACAAAGAAGCGTAAGTGCCATAAAGTTGGAGAGACAAAAACGAGGCAGTGTGTGTTCGTCAAAATGTTCGCATAAATATCCCGCATACAATATATAATAACGGTAATAAATCTCTTGAGGCTAATTTTTTAAACCTCTCTGTACAGAAACCAATCCGAAATCTCACTTTTTAAAGCTTTAATGGAGCAACCTAAAAATTGTTTTTAAACGTTTTAAAGTTACAATAAAGTTTCACTCTTTTCTTGAGGAATAACACTGAAAACTTTCTGAAGAAAGGAAGTAAATGCCATGCCGCAAGCAGAAGAGCTTTGATTTTTCTTCTTCAAGCTTCCAACATTCCTTTGGGGCCACCAAATGAATAGTAAGTAGAGAGGGACTCCCGTTAGAGTAATAAGAACTCCGTACACTACGGAAAAAGCAAATCATCAGTTTGGGCCAGTGTAATTACTTATTTTATGCGTATTAAAATATTTTGATCCAATTGTCAACTCACATGTTTCCATAGGGGATGAGTAAATGGAGCCACCAACCAGGAGAGCAGTAAAAATAACATATAACCAAGGCCAAACTAATGATACTCTTATAGGCCGTTCTAAATCAGGTTGCGTGCGTCGAAGCCATATCATAGCAGCCACACTCAAGCCGGTCGACACCCACAGAATGAAACTCACGTAATTAAGTAGAGTATCAATATCCCCCATAAGCATCACAACAAGGGAGACTACACACTGCAATCAAAACAATATAATCTCGTTTTAAAAAAAAATATTTTTTATACACGCTATTTCTCCATTCCCCTGCTAGTAATGAATAGTTAAAGGATGAAATAAACTTAACAATGTTAAGTGAACCACTGAGAGATCATGTTTAATCGAGCCCTTACAGAGAAAAGGAGTGCGGGCACAGGTGTAAACCGCTTGATATGCACGCAACCAAGAATCTCCGGCATTTGACCAACTTCCGCACCAGCAAAGAACATACGCGCCGTTGTGAATAGAGTTCCATTCACTCCTCCGAACGTGGACATGGCCACGAACACTGGAATCATCCATTGCATGTACACACTATAGGTCATTGCTCCAAAAGACTGCAAGCACATAAAAAACGTAATGCATCGGAAAATCTAATTAAAACTTGGAGTTAATGCAGAATGTTTTTCCCCTGTAGTTTTGCACTCATAGCTCTTCAAGCCTACAAATCGGACATCAAAGTTTGGGCCATCATTTATGTAATCAGTCAAAGTTATAATGTAAAATTATTTTACTTCATAGTTGGGCTAAAAATTATCAGTTGCAAGACGTGGTTGCGTCATTATAATTGAAAAAATAAAAGCAGGCCAATTAATTTCAGGAACAATTTTTTTCTTTTAACCCATGATTTTCCTCAATTAACGGAAATGTGTAAATTTAATTAAAATAGAATATAAAATATCCTACTCGCAAAATTTGTCCTGCGAAATATAAGCATATTAAGCAATTCGCTCATTTTCCAGGAAAAAATTACACAATTTTCTGTACCAATGACAATTTTTAACTTTCACAAATACGCCACAAGTTTCTGGAGCCATCACATTTTGCACGTGAATGATTTTTAACAATGTTGGGAACATAATTTTAATATCGCCAAAGTTGGTGTCCACTTTTAGGCGTCAAGGACCTACTACTGTGAACTTTGAAAGAAGCCAGTAACATTTTAATGTGTAAAGAGGGAAATAATAATTATTATTACCGCAGCCACTGCATTGTTTCCCGCTATTTGGGATGGACTCAAAACAATAAAGTAGGCAGCGTTTGCAAGGACGTAAATTATGGTCACTAGTGGCAGGCCAATGTAAATTGCCCGGGGTAGATTCCTGTAAGTTTTTAAAAATCCATTCTCGGTATTAGAACATATTTATTGGGAAAATGAATACAATAAAGAGTAAAGGTGCATTTATGATTTATCTATGTACTTCTTTGATTCAATTACCTATCATAAAAACACCCTAAATATAAAGGCCATAAATGCAATTATTGGGTTTATTAAAAGGAACTCTCAACATCAACCATTTACATGCATGGACTAGAGATATAGTGGAAGCACTGGAACCTGATGAAGCTACTTGAATTGTAAAGCTGCCTACGTCAGCACCAGAAACGGCGGTCCAGAAAGACGTTCAAGGCAATGAAAAAGTTGGGATGAGGAGTGCTAAAAGTCGGAGAAAGATTGGAGTGAAGGAGATTGCTTTCACAGCCTATATACATGGGATGGGTGAGAGTGAGATTCCTGATGATCTACCTACTAAACTTGTTAAATATATTGATCTTTCAGGAGAATGTACAAGAAAGAGAGACTCGGTTGAACGTTTCCACATGGGAAGAGACAAAACGAATGAGAGAGTGTATGTGTGTGTACTGACGCGAAAGAACGGAGAGTTGATTGTGCAAACACTTGTCTGCTAAATTGCATCTCTCATCGGAGGAGTGTACAGGGGAAGGAGAATCGACCTGACACTTACAATGAAAGAAACTTGGCAAAGTCCATAAAATTACCACAATCAAATAAAAGCGTCTTTTGGGACCAGCAGTTCCGCTACCAAATGAGTAAATGGAAACTTTTTCTTATTCCATTACGAACTGAGAACTCGGGAGAAGCAACAGTTTGTTATTGGCTCTGGAGTGCCGATGGTAGTTAGTTACATCAAAATGGAAGGGGAAAAATTATTCAGAGGTATGTACACGCCTATGTTCGGGTATATTACGTAGCAGGTGCTTAACTACGACCTTCTTTCTTTCCTATTACTGTTTGCTCTCGCAGATCTCCAATTGACAGTTACAAAGCCTTACACTCTTGACATTAATCGAACTTATACAATGAGAAATAAATGTACATAAAAAAACGTGTTGAATATAAAAATCATTACGTGTAGGGATCCTTCAGTTCCTGTGTGATCATATTCAAGTAATTCCAACCAGCGTAAGCAAAGAGACCACCGTAGAAAGAGTTGGACAATCTGGGTAATGAGAATTCATCTACCAAATTAGAAACATCGCGTTAATTCCTTAACGTTTATTATATTCAATTTTAAAGTCATTTTGACGTATGCAATCGAAAGGTCGAATGATATTTAACTGAAATTTAGTCCCAAGTTACACTGAACTATAGGCCAGTTTCATTCAAATTTCTGTCGATGTGATTGAAATTTGAGCCAAAAATAAATAGGGTAATTTAAATGCTGACATGTTGAGCAATGCAACGTTGGCCAATTTTTTTGCACATATGCCTTTTGTTCTGAAATTCCAAACAGTGTATAACACTCTTGGATAATTACTCACTGGTAAATCCCCCGCCTTCTCTGAAATCCTTAGTGGCGGCGAAAGTATTCTTCTTCAAATTGATTTGTTCTCGGGGATCGTCTGTGACAATAAAATTATTTAGCATTGGACCATATCTTGAAAAAGAGGATTAGTAAAAGGAAGCAACCTGACAAGCTCCAAATGAAGTAGTAAATGAACCCAGTGAGGATGATACAAGCCAGGGCAATTAATTTGGCGGCAGTAAAAATATCTTGAATTTTCATTGTCCATTTTACACTGAGACAGTTGACGGCTGTCAGTAGACCTGAAAATAAACAAGAGATTAAATACTCAAGTGATTAGATCGTGTATTGCTTAGGAATAAAAAAAACCACAGAGTCATTTCATTTTGTCATGTGAAACTAGATTTAGATGGTAAGTAGTTAAAAATCACCGTTAGTGCACGAAACATAATACTGGAATTCTTACATACGCATGCTGCTGCCAGGAGTAATTCCGCAGTTGCAGGACCGTCACATGTTAAGAAGAAAGGCTGGAACGGCATAAAATTTAAACAATTATAGACTGTAAAAAATAAATGGCTTTTATGAGTTCATTATAGCTAATTAGTATATTTTAAAATATCAGGGCTTTGTACCTTGATAGCATACTTGGCAAACGTGATGGCAACTATCGCGACGGTCGTAGGACGAATAGCTATCACTGTCACCCATAAAGTTAGGAAAGCCGGGAACGGACCAAACGCCTCTAGAATCCAAAAATATTTTGAATTGGAATTTCTTATTTCCTCAAATTTCAGTTTTTTTCTGAGCTGCTTTTCAGTTCAGAAAAAATTTGAATGTACACTTGAATATCAATCTTAATTTAGAATAGAAGTCATTTGACTGACTTTGACAGCTGACAACTCAAAGCGTAAAGAAGATCCTCAACAGGTTTGAATAACATAGGGAAATGATTGAAAATATTGAAATTCAATTTATCAAATTTTTCTTCTCATTTTCTGTAGTGTGATTTGAATAAAAGAATGAGCTCACCATAAATATAAGCGTAGTCCCCACCAGATCTCGTAATGCATGTCCCCAACTCTGCAAAGCAGATGGCCCCAACTAAGGAAAATAAGCCGCAACCAGCCCACACTCCTAAAGCCCAGTATGGATCTTGTGCATCCCCGTAGACATTCTACAATGCAAAATCACTATTGTTCCCTTATACTGATAATGATCATTGCATTTTACTCTCCGAGCTTTATACATCACATTTTCGGCTGTGAATGACACCTAATAATTACGATGGTGGAGTCAAGTGTTCCACCACTCCAAGCAACATGGTAATCAATTTTTTATTATTCATATTTGCAAGTGCACTGTCTTTTTATGGTACTGACTGAAGGAGTGAGGAAGATTCCAGAGCCAATGATGGAGCCGACGATTATACCAATTCCATTGATAAGAGTTACGGACCGTTTTAGCTCGACCTTGTCCGTAGGTCGGACTTCAACTACACCTGCCTTGAGGTCCCCTAATTTCTCCAGCGGAACTTCATCCGCGATGTTGTAGGTCTTCCTCTTGTGCATATTCTAAAATAATTATACATAATTAATTACGCAAATATTAAAAAAATTAATGAAAAGCTCCTCGGGTGTTTTTAGCGGTCGTGATTCTACCCTACAGAGATGATCAGTCCGTTGTCCCCTGTGACGGGTTCATGTTTCTACGCGAGATTGTTCTTTAATATTGAAATACTTAATCATTTTTATTTAGTATGTTCTTAAAATTACAAGATTATTTTTATAACACGAGTCATATTATTGTTCCGAATAAATATCAAGAAATTAACTTGGGAGCTTTATATGGTTTAGCATTGATTTTACGTGGTTTGTGGGAATCAAATGTGGCTGCTTATAAAAAGGGGAAAATGAGTCCATATTTCATGTTATGGATGGAGGATAATTTTATACACGCCTATTGATACATCAAAGCCTTAATTGTATGACCGATCCTATAAAACATGCATAATGATATGTAAATTTAGAAAACCCATACAATAATTAGTGTGTGTCTACAAGTCATTTGTATTGCCATAAAAGTCTTAACTAAAGCTCTCAACCAGATTGAATACCAAATCAAGGAAAACCACTTCCTTTTCATTTTACCCATAGAAAAAGTTCCATAAAAGTTGTGTGCTATATTCATTCAGGAATCCAAGTGCTAATGTATACTTAGGGAATGATACTCCGCATTACATATTTTAAAAAGTCAGATTTGAATAACCATAATATCATGGGACATGAACTTGAACAATAATATCTAAAACCCACAATATTTTTCCATACAATAAATCATAATGCGCTTCTCAGACATGGATTTTTAACATTTGACAGCTTTCAAATATTCTTCCATTTATTCCTTCTGCAATGTATATGCTTTAAAAGTTGATGCCTTTAACATTGGGCTTGACACTTTAGCAATAAGATTTTACAAACTAATTCTTTGGTACAGTCTGGTAGAGAGTTGAGTGTCTGCGGAACCTTGGACTTTTATTAAAAATGGAATTATAATGTATTCGGAAAATTTTTAAGGTATGGCTGATTATTCTACCTGCCTATAGCTTATCAAGAGGTTTATCATGGGCGTTCTTTCTTATGAAGGATGACTGAAGCTTAAACTTGCCTGTGAATTACTTTTCCTTGTAACAGAAAAAATATCCGTCGAACAAAAAAAATTCTAATAAGTCATGGTCTAGCAAAAATATTCTCCAAAAAAAAATATTATAACATGATATCCTACTCAAAATGCACCAACAGATTACGTCATGAAGGAAAAATCAGACTTCAATATAATAATTCCGCACATAAAAAACAGATTATTTTTTACATAAGTGGTTTGGTGATTGTCACACGTTTTTTTCTATTCTTCCAGATAACGATGGTGGAATTCAAACCGCAAGGGAAGAATGCTGTGGAAATAACATAAAACTCTGAATTTATGCAAAAGCTTTTCTAGATAATTGAGAACGCCGCACGTGAAAGCACGTTTTTTCATGCAATTCTATTCTGAAAAAAATGTCCTCTCCAATACCTTCTCAATCGCAGAATGAAGAACAGGAGAGTTCTGTAATTTTGTTTCCAATATTTTGTCATTTGTTCTAATCATGTAGGAAAGAACGAAATAATTATATACCTTCTCAAGCAATTGTCTCAATTTACCTCTCAACCACCGAGATGCGTCTAGAACTATAGAACCTACTATTTTTTACAGGTCTAAACTGAAGCCTCTATACGAAGGTATAATAATTATTACGTCAAATATTTCTGAACATCTGTTCCTACAAAGGGCTTAAATATTTACTAAGCACTTACAAAACCAATCCCCGTAAGTTTTCAAGCTCAATAAAAATAGAAACAACCTTTTTGAGAAATCATTACCTGAAACCCTGTACCTTCAAAAGAAGGCTGAGCTTTGGCTCCCGAGGTCGTATGAATTGCACACGCACTCGTAAAATTTTTATTTCCCACAGAAAAAAAACTTTTTTTTCCACGCACAACAGTAAAGTTTCCTGTCAAAATGATTTTTTAACGACTCAAACAATGAGCCTATACAGCGGGAAATGATTTTCTAACAATAGTCTATAGGAATTGAGAACCTGTTGAACGTGGAAAGGGGGAATGAAAGGAAAAGGAATTGTAAAGGAAAGAAGTGTATATGCGGAAGAGTAGGAGAGAGAAGAGGGAGAGGATGCGATTGATTGCAAAGTTTGCCTGGAACTGTGGACCGTGGGGAAGAAACGTGTGTGTATGTATGTGAGTTCGCATGTGTTTGCAATGATATGTCAAGGGTTTGGCGGGCATTGGTCTTAAGCATATGCTATTGGGGAGTAGCTATACACACGTATGGCAGAGGCGTAAGGAGTATATTGAGCATTTGCAAAGAGTTGCAATAAAAATTTATAGTGTAATAAGAAAATACTTGAACTATCCCTTAATAAATGCTGACCACTAAAAGTATCTACCATATAGTTTGCTTATTTCAAATCCTTTACTCCTAACAAATGCAAATTTGACTCCCTAATTTATGCTTGTGCAATTTTATCGCAAAATAGCAAGTTTAAGTCGACAAGAGCTGAAACATAAGCAACGTGGTTTCTTTAAGTTTCTTCACATATGGCACACTCTCTAGGTTTTGTGCCCATGTAAATACTTTCATATCTCTCTGCACGCTGTCAACATCCGTTTAGTCCTATTTCACATCAGCATACGATTAGTTACATATGACGTGTTGTAACTGGATAGTGAAGAACTCCCCTTCCGCTAATTAAATCAAGTTCTATTTTCTAATTTTCTTAGCTTGGAATCATTTGTATTTCTGAGGAGCCTAAGAGGGTCAGAGGCATTGTGGTGAAGAAACAAGTCAAACCACAATTTTTTTACCGCACTGATGTCACGGGTGACTTCATAAGTCAAGAATTTATTTTCTTAATGATTTTTCCAGGCCATGAATATCTAGTTTGAAAAAAATCAATATTTAGGGATCATTGGATAATAATGAATGGCCAGAGATGGAGATGGAATGGTAATAATTTCCTGATGCATTTAATCTGATGTAATAACTGAAGGGAAATAAATCTAAAAATCATCGCTTAGCGATTATTTGAGGCTGTCGCCAAGAGGCGGCGTCATTTGAATACACGGTGCATGTCAATAGAGTTTACACCTACTTTCGTCTTTTGACTGTCAAGGCATAGTAATTTCTCTAATTTCTAGTTGCTGTTATGAATTTATCCACATGAGATTACATATTCATGGGTACCTTTAGCTTAACAAAACGACTCTTTACTTTTGTCGTTGTGGTGATTAGAGCTTTACATCGAGAAACCAAACCGCAATACAAAGGTAATTTAAGTAAAACATCTTTATAACGGCATCGCAACGGGCAAAGGACCAATGACCAATGACTGTTATTGAAAAGGATTTTACATGGGTTGAACGACTGGAAATGTACAGACACACATTTCTTCAACTATAGCAAGACTGCCCTTTTTAGGGGTGCCTTCAAAAAAATGTAATATTTTTTCTTGGCAACAATATTTGTATAATTATTTTAACACTTTTTAAGAACCCCAAGAACATGAGTACCAAATCTTATAAAAAAGTGACCACTGAATTTTGAGTTATCGATTTTGGGGACTACCGCACTTTTCGTCACGAACGGAGAGAATCGTACAAGGAATGGCTACCGCCTCCTCTACAAAACGAAGATTATTGCATGGGACTTTGGTCATTTCTGTGAATAAATATGTTATTAGAATTTCAATTTATTCTGTTTACATTTGTTACATGAGACTTCCATTTATCAAAATTAGTGGAAAAACATGAACCCCGTTAGAAATAATGTGCACTTTCTACCTCTGATAATTTTCATTCATTCTCGATGTAAGGCTTTCTATCTTTAGCTGATATTAATCCAAGTTTATGGGTGTCAAAGAACATTACTTATATTTAATGCATTGAAAAAATCAAGTTCTATAATTGTAACATACCATGGAAATTATAGCTGTAGCAGGCATCTTAGCGTTGAATTATATGGGAAGATTTTTTTGCTGAACTAAAGAACTTCGTAATCAGTAGAGGTCCGGTGAGTAGAACTCAACAAAATTTGAGGTTAATTATTACGTGGAGTTTTCGTGGGAGCTCACTCCAGATTAACGATGAAATATCCTGTATCATATCTATAGGGGATTTCCTGTGATTATTTTTGTATGTATTTTACTGCACACAGAAAAGGTAAAGTAAAAAAGGACAATATTATGACATAATTTGAAATTAATCCACACCGGATACTACATACCCTCCAACATCCAGCAAATCTGTGATAATAGTGTGTCTAACCGATGATAATAGTATAGCCAGTTAGCGGAACCCCTTTTACGTATGTCCCATATAAAACTTATAGCACTTATAGAACGTAAAGATTCAAATTTTACATGTAAAATTTTGGATTAAAAAGGTGCGCTGTAATTGTCTAATAAGAAAGTGAACGACGTATATTGTAAGTATATGCTTAAGATCGCTCATCGCTCATGGAATTTAGCACACTGGGACTCGGTTGATTACTTGAACTAAATCGATTTCAGATTTCATTGATTCATTCCAGTACAATAATTTATCTTTGGAAGATTATTGCAAACGAATTACAACTGCATAAATCCAAATTATCAGTAAGATTAAATTTATACTGCAATTTGCAATCATATTTCCCAACTTTGGTGTCCAGTATTTTTTTTTTTATTTAGTATGCAATCGAATGCTGTTGAAATTGCATGCGTTATTAACGTTCCTACACATGCACAATTTTGTCCACATGGAACTTCATTTTTGTCTTGTAATAAATTATTAAAATATTGAAGCGCAGTATCAATAAGTAGCAACTAGGTGAGTTAAAAGTGTTTCCCAACCAAACTATTATATTTACATTTTATTTACGCTCCAAAGCTACTCTGGACTGGAAGTTGAAGCTCCCACGTTGTTGTCAAAAGCCGGTAGGCCGGATGATATTATTGTGAGGAGCACAGTTTGTAAGCACTACAATTTTAGTTTGAAAGCGTACGTCATCTGTAGGATAGATGAGCTGCTACTCGCAGGTTTTACTATTATTGTGAGTATGTATTTCTTGTAAGACAGGAGTTGGAAACTCGAAGCAAATCTTCACGGTTGTTCGCATATATGTATATATCTATATATACTTATATTTATATATGGGCCATGCCATGGGCAGCGAATTTGTTGAAAGTAAAGTTAAAGTAGAATAAGTTTCGTTCTTGGGAAATATTGCCACGTGCTTGTACCGCGTGTAAACCGCTGACAAAAATTACACAAAACTCACAAAAGTAGTTGTAGGAAAAAATGACGAAAGTCAGCAGCCGATTTCAAAGCTTCAATCACAAATGTCACAAATACTTACAACTTTACTGCAACAATTCTGCTTGTATTTTTTTGCAGTATGGGATGTATGTATATGTGTAAACTTGGCAGGTAAACAAAAGATAATTTTATCCTACGCAGATTCAGACAGTCGGATGTTTTCCCATTGCAGGCTATTCCAGCAATGGATTTCAATTTAAATACTCGTCACAGATAGCATTTGGCGAATTAATAAAGATATGCTATTATTGTTCTTTTAAATATCACCAAAATTTGCTATCTTTGTATTTTATCGATTATCACATCCCGTATTTCTGTGTGTACGTCTGCAAGAAAGAAGCAAGTTCATACCTTCACAAGGGCGCTAAAAAGAGTGAGTAAATATATCCAAGAGATTGCATCATGCCATGCCTTTTCGGGGATTAGTTTATAGCTGGTCCGTTTTACCGCAGTCCATCTGTCACTCTACGATGCATTCAGAAAAACTTCGTCGGCTGACAATAAATTATTATGCTATTAAATAATTTTTGTGGGTTGTATACAATTATTACAACCGACTCAAATAACGTCTACTTAATTTACGTTTGACAACAGTTGGACTCGCAAAACCAAAACAGCATATGTGCTCTTAGTTGAGCGAAACTAAAGACATTCGCATTCAAAACAAATCGTTGCTTCCCTATCATTCAGGACTTGTGCGATTTAATGGTGCCAGCCACGGTCATCACGAAGAGATTTGTAACGTCTCCCAACCGTCCTGCCATGTTGTTTTTCTACTCCAATTTTCTACACGACATGATTTGTAACATGAAGTCATTTGTAGATGACACTTCACGAAGTATTTCATTGCACGGATTCATAGCTATCTAATGTGTAAATATTCATTAAAATCGATGCGCGGGTATTGGAGGTGTCGTGTGGATAAAGGAAAACCGAAAATATTTTCTCTCTCCAAAACTGCCACATATAGCCTGAGGAAGCTGACGCCTTCCCTAAAAATTACACGTAATTTTATTTCAAATGATTTTGGAATCTCTTAAGTATAGATATATGTACCTGTGCTTGAAAATTTGATGTATTACAAGACTGACCAACGTGTAAACATCTACTTCAGTAGGGTCGTCTGGAGTTAAGGTTGAAATTTTAACCACAAGTTTTGACTTCTGAATTGGAAAAGCAGCAATTGGAAATCGAAGATAAAGTATGTCAAAATGGTGGCAAAAACCTGAAATTACAAAACCTTACTTTTAACTTCAGTTTCAGGAATGAAGAACGAAACTGCGCTTAATGTGTTCGTGTATTTATGAAGGAGCCGGGTTTAACAGGGCAAGATTTTAAAAACTGGGTTTAAGCTGTGTGCCTCTTACTCCAGGGAATAGGCAATGATTAACTTCGAATACGTCAAAAGCTGTAAGTTTCCATCTCCAATTCTTTGCCAAAACGAGATCAGAATATTCCTAAAATAAAAAATTGGAATATAAAAGTGAAAGAACAATAATTATTATCACAATTATAATTACATTAATTTTCAACGAATATACTTAAGTATATAAATGAATATACTTAAGTAACTTACATGGAATTTTATTTTAGAGCATCATCACTGCCACGGATTTCTTGCTAGTTCTCTCTCTAAATCTTGTTGGATGGTTGCCATCTATGGGCTGTGGGATATGATGTAGGGTGATGATAGATGTTGATGAGTAGTGATGATGGGATGCAATAACTGGACACAGTTAGTTGTG
>JAQFXU010004245.1:0-13976 GCA_034693705.1 Spatulosminthurus flaviceps
TAATAACCAATGAAACTACTTTTATATTACTGTAGCTTAGTGCTACAGTAATAATTATGATTCCTGCTGTCATTCTCTTTCCAACCGTGTAACAATAAACACCTCTCGAGACGTCTCTACTCCTAACTTTTCTACGTTTTCTCCTTATTTTCCTCCTTTATTTTCTTCGCAAATTATAATATTTTCAAAGTAAAGGGTTTGGGTGAATTCAGAATTCCAACAATATTCTTAGAAAAGAGGAGTTTATAGGAAATATGAAGAAAGAAGGGGAGAAATGTCAATACTTGTAGTTTATTTTCAATTTCCCTAAAGAACTTTTTTTTTGTCTGAAGGAACAGGTGAAATGAAATGTTTGGAGCTAACTTAATATTTGCACAGATGATAAATGTTTATTTTGCTTTGGAAGAAAAGTGTGTGCATAATGCGTGCCTTCTCGTTCTTATTTCTTGTTCCATTTGAACATCCGTGTGCCTTGGTTGGTTCGTGGGATTCTTAAAGACGGAAGACTCAAGCAGAAGGAATGTTACAAGTTGAACGTGTGGCTGAACTTGTCAGTCTATAATTCATTCTTGTATTTTCCCTATGGTTCAATATATGTATGCAACATTAAGAATACCGACTAATGTGTTTGTGTTTTGAGGAGACATGTACACATAGTTATAGAATGAGGATAACTGAAAAAATCTCTTATAACTTTCCATCCTGCTTGGTGTGTATGTATATAATAAATATATACATTACTATCTGTATATGTAAAAAAGCGTAGCTATACTACGAACGAGAGGGAATGTCAGTTCTAGAGAGAAAAAAAAAAGTCAGGAAGATGCTTATCCTCTGGGTTATGATTGAATAGTGAAGTATAAACGTGTTATGAGAATCCATTTAGTTAGACAAGTCTTGTCTGACGGAAGTGTATGCTTTACACGCATCGGTAGCTTTGTCATATCCTCGTAATAGTAATGTTTTCAATTGGGACTGACGGAGACTCAAAGACATTACACTATACATTCATACGTAACGTGTACGCTTCTACATACATGAGATTTGCTCTCCTTGTAATCATAATGCTATGTAATTTATTTATTATGACTATGTTAACAGATAATCACGTCGGCTTCTATTACCTTCTCCTCTCAGTCACTCCGATATTTCCCTATTCCCTCATAATTGAATCCACTTGCTTGTTATTTCTCTACGGATTAGGAGTACAAAAATCTTCCTACGTTTTTCTTACCAACCAAAAACCACACACATGTGAATTTTGAGCATTTCCCTTCCTCGGATTTTTCCCATTATCAATATACACTCCACTGCACGATTTTTTCTCTCTCTTCCTTCCTCCTCCACATCATTACGAGATATGACTGGTAATCAGTCTTGTTTGGATTCCATGTACTGTATGTATGCACTTTTCCTTGCAATCAACTTTGTTTAAATGTATGCAGAGAATTTTTTCAAAGAATGGAAAGATAGAGAGGGAGGGAGAAAAAAATACACAGACTGAGATCTGTTTTTGAATGGTAGATGAATCGATTTTGGATGTGATAAGAATTGCGAGATAATTTATTTCTTTTATATTTGGATGATCGTACAAGAGTTCATAGACTTTTGTGTGTGGAAAACACACACGCAGAAAAATCAACTATTCAAATATGTATTTTATATACATTTCTCCAGGCCTTTATGGTATGGAATGGAAATATCACAAGATCTGATTTATCAAAAGTTTGTATAATAAGGTTTGTGTTCACAACAGTGTCCTTAATCTGTAACGTACGTTGAATAAGCTTGGGATTTTTTTTTCAAATGGTCTGATATGGATTGAGAGTTGGTAGAGTAGAGTGAGTGAGAGAGAGAGTGAGAGAAGGAGAAAGAATGGATTTGTAATTTAAATAGATGACTGATAGAATGGAATGTCATTCGGTTTGAATCAAACATAGAATAATGAGTCTGCCACCTCCACGTACAATCCCAATAATAAGGTCCATACGGGTTTGATGATAGGTTGCGATAGAGAAGAAGAAGAAGAAACTCTCTTGGAATTACATTAGCTAAATATATAAGTATAGGATAAGGAAATATGTATAATTCATTTGCATGTAGAGCTATGTAGAGAGAAGAGAAAAAAACTCTGGCTTATTATTACTTGTTCAAGTCCAAATCCACCTTGTTCAGCTTATTGTTAAATATAATGGATTGACTAACACGTTTGATTTTTTTCTCTCACAGACACACACACAAAACTAAACCAATTCTTTGAACATAGCACGAGCAAGTGCATATATAAAGGTATAATAAATTATCGAGGTTCAATGTATAGTAACGTATGTGTAATAAATATACTACGTACATACATTGGTCATGTACTAAAGTGTCGGTTGGATTAAATCCAAAACGAAATGATAAAAAGGCAGGGACGGTTCTGTATAGCATAGAGAATATTGATTATGCATTTTATAGGCATAGGCTCGTACCATACTTGATGCTTGGACGGATGGGAGAGATAGATTGAGTTATCTAATACACATTGTCGTATTTTTTTCTCCCACAGAGAACAAGCAGCTGTAGTGTGGAGGAACATATGAAGAAGCGTAGGATGGAAAAGCCTTGTCTCCAATTCCATTGACTTGAGAGAAAAGGAATCTTTTGGCGATTAGACGCTTCACTTCTTCAAGTACACATAATACTGACGGAGCGATAAAGAATTGCATCCTCGTGAATCTTCCTCTTCTTCACAACAACAACAAAACTGTTCGTTTTGTGTACGGTCCTCTAATAATAAAGGAAGCGGAACCAAAAAAAGTAGAGATCAAAAAATCAGTGATATTCTCTATACGCTGTTTACAAGTGTGGCTTGTACAAGTTAGAAAATTGAAAAAAACAAGAGTGGATCATTTGCTGAAGAAACAAGCTGCAAAGACATTGAATCATGCCAAGTCATCCATTATAGACTGCACATCTTCATCTGAAACTCTACAACCTTGACTTCTAACTGGTCTCTGTAGAAGAGCGAGTGAGTTGGAAAATTCCAAAGGAGAAAAGTTCCTAACTTTTGTGTCCCTCAAAAAAGTGCATTTCCTTTGCAGAAGTTCTGGTAAAACAAATAGGGATTTTTTTCTCACCAAAAAGCCAGCGTTCCGTATTTTCGTGGGGAAAAAGTTATTCCGAGAACTGGAGCCAGTCAACGTCTTGTCTGTTCATAGAACATTTACCATCATCTCCGTCTATATACGCTCCAGAGCCTGAGAAGCAAATCAATTTGTACGTTTTTCTTCTCAATATATAGTTTAGCTTTTTTCAGTATCCCAAGCTATTATCCAGCTTGTAAAATCCTTCCCTGTAAATGTTATACTACTATTTTCCTATACGTATGAAAAAACTGATGATGAAACTATTTATATTTTGCAGAGAGCTAAACCAGAGTTAGTTCTGAAGTGAGAAAAAGAGAGGAAAGAAAAAAATAAGGAGGAGAAGAAGAAAAGAAGCGCCGAAAAGAAGGTACTTGATACTCAAAAAATTGATGTATGTGTGGAGAGAGCTGTCTCTTTTCCCCAACTTGTAAATGTGCTCAAGTGGATGAATATTAAAAGTGCCGATAGGAATGCCAAACACCAGATAACGATACCCAAATTGCATTAAGAACTCTTTTTTTTCTCTCTCTCCCTCAACTTCTTCAAATCTCATGCTCTACGTCTAACATCTTCAAGTCTCTCCTTAAGGCAAGCACGAAGGAAGGCAGAGCGGATATCAATAGGAAAAAGGCCGAATCAATATTTTGTCTACAACTTTATACATACACAACTTTCGTATATACACCAACGTATGCGTTTTCTGTGTGTATAACAAAATATCTAGTAGTGACAAGTCCCTCAAACAAGTTCAACTTAATATAACTTTTCGTACATACGATATTCCCCATATAAGAAGAAAGCCAGAAAATTTCTTGCCCTCTCATCGACTTACTCTAAGATACTTTTGGTCTCTGACAGAAACTTATTGCCTTTCCAAGTATTCCCCATGAACAATCTGCATTTCATGTTCCATAAAACTATATACCAACTCTAAGCCCAAGTTTGAGGGTCTAATTCAAGAGAGCTGAGGGCAGAGACGATAAAGAGCTACCGCTACATAACCTGTCAATGACTCACGTTATTGCCATTAGGATTTCTGTCCGCCGCCAAAGTTACACTTGATTAAAAGAGTAGTAGTAAAAGAAAAAGAAGAAGAAGACGAGAAAAAGAAATCATTTCAAGTTCACGAGGATTTCTCAAGTAGATAACACCAACAACCACAGACTCATACATTACAGGAGTTGGAAGGGAAAGAAAGATTTCCATTTGTCTCAAAGATTTTTTTCCCAGATTTTTTTCTCTTCTTTTCTCAAGTACCCGAGCATATAGAAATACACACATAGTATTTATCTGAGTAGGTAATCAAGAATTCAAAAGTAAATCGAGAGGAGTGAGACGTGAGAGTAATAACAGTAACAGATTGAGTGTTTAAAAGCTCGAGTGTTAATGTGATGATACATTGCAAGTATGTACTAATCGTGTGAGTAAGAAAAAAAACGTTTTTAAATTATTACCAAAAGAAGAACTAAGAGCGTGCAAGTATTGAGGCAAGTAAGAAAAATCCCTGAATTGTAGTAGTACAGGACAAAACACATGAGTCTATTGAACTTGAGAATTATAGGGGAAACAAGTGTGTACAAGGTTTTTTGTGTGGAAAAATGTATCTAATCTTATGAGAGATTAAATATCATCATATTTATTAAATTTAAAGACGTGAGGAGGTTCGTCTGTCCGTACAGATTATAATACTTTTAGTAAATAATTGTGCTCCAGCTGAACTAGAAAGTTGAAATAATCTATTGGAGAGCTCGTGCTTGAAGTTTTTGAGAAAGAAGAAGAAATAACGATAAATTTCATCCTGTGATTTTTACTCTGACTTTTTCTCAATTACATTTCTGATAGTGTTCTCTGTGCGTGTTTTAGTATTATACAAGAACTTGAAGCGTTTTTGTGTGTACTTGGATTTAATTTTTGTAATAAAAAAAATCAGTATTTATCAAGAATTAATCAAGAAGGATGCGTGGATTTATCAATGCAACAAAATGAAAAGTTGTGATTTACTACTTCAGCTCCTTCGTATTGCCTGGATCTGGATCCTTTTCAGTGGATTCGGTACCTACACAGTCCAAGGTAAGATATTATTATGCACTTATTATATAGTATATTATAAGTCTTATAAACAAGGAGCATAATAAAAGTAAGTGGTTCTGCATGGATAACAAGAGTGGCTGGAATTTTGATAAAAATTCTTGGAACCAGTTGAACGATTTTGCAAAACAAAAAATTCTTAAGGAATGTTTTCATGCTAAGAAAAAATAGTTTTTTTGCACAACTCATCATGAACAAAAGCCCTGAGAAGATGATGGAATATTTATCTAATGATCTCATAAATTCAGAGCAGGTTTCAAATCCTAAAGGCTGTTTTGAGGAGTAGATTACGCTAATATCATTAGGAAGAAAGAGAGAGATTCTTTGTGGATTTCTTACTTTCAGAGAGCCTTTTGCTTCCCTTCCTCATAATTAACAAATGGGAGGAGGTATAGGGATTAAAAAGAAGCAATTAGTCGAGTTATATGAAGCTTTTGGTTAGTTCATGGAAAATGCATATTTCGTTATTCTTGCACGCCTTTTCTTGTAATAAAATAAAAAAAATATGTATATAGTTTACGTCAGAATTACTATTTTATGCAGTGATTTGGTACAGAATTTGTATGGAAAAAATAGGTGCACTAAAACCAGGGAAAATTTTGCTGGACTTTCACATGAGCCCAAATTTACCCAGAGTTAGTATTTTCCTCCATGACTTCCGATTATTACATAGGAAATAAATGAGTGTTGAAGGAATATTGGAGATATTATTACCTCGTGTGTGTTTTCATGTGTGGTAGATATTATGAGAGTTTCGTACTTTTGTGGGTTTTGTATTAATGTACTTTTTTTCTTATGTGGGTTTATATGGTGAATAGTAGTAAGGTTTGACTAATTCCTTCTAATTGACGGCTCACAATTGGTATTTATTTGGAGCCTTTTTTTATCCTTACATGGGACATATAATCTTGAGTGAATATGGACAACATAATCATTCATACATTCCGACATATTTGGTATAATTCTCGAGACTTTTGACATAATTATATGTGATTATGAGTGATATTTTCTACATTGAGCCACCATACAGAGAAAATACATTGAATAATTTATAAAAGGCTTATAGTCATTGGAGCATGTAAACACATGCATGATTTTCCATACGACCTTAGACTTTTCCTTTCTATGTCGTCTCAAGTGTTAGGAGAGTTACACACTCTCTCCATCATATTTCTGAGAGATATGCTCATAATACTCCACACTCTTCATAGTATGACAAGCCTCAAATATGCATATATTCCTTTTAGCTTTTGTTCAAAGCCAAACTTCTTTGTATGATTAACTTGAACATATAATTATCTTATAGAATCCAAAGCTTTTCCAACCTTCTGTATTGAAACACATAGTACATATGAAAAACTCATCATTGATTCATTTCCAAAGAGAGCCAGTCTCGCTCTTAATGAATACAGCAGTCATAAATTTGTCTGCATATCAAAAGAGTTACGTACTACTATTACGTAGCATTGAAAAAGGGGATTGGAGATATGCGTGCAATTATTCCACATATCAGAGAAGTGTTTTCTCTCTAAAGCTGTGATTATGTCTTGGCGGTGAATGGTACGGAATTATTAGTCATGCAAATTTATATTTAAGGTCTGGATTTTATGTAAGACTGCTCTCAATCTCTGACTATTTTAATGGCTCTGAGGTACATATAATCACCTTGTATATTCCTTGTATATTTTATAACGTCGACCACGTTGTAATTTCCTTGGGTGCCTTATTTTTTTACAAGAATTTTGTCACACATTTTGTTGTACAGGAATTTTGTTTTTAGCTTTTTATTTCCCTACACATTTTCTTCTAAATATGTTATGCATAAGGAAGATACGACAAAGCTTAATGAGAGGCTGGCGCTAATTATACACATTAATAATATAGAGGACCAAGGGAAGATTCTGTTGTGTATTTTACTGTATGTGATAAACGCATCTGCAGGTTACAAGGCTAATTTGAGATCAAAGGGAAATTTATAATAAGATTTCAAAGCTTTTTCTCTGTCTCTTCAGTCTTATTGGAATCATTTGGAAAGAGGAGCTTCCCTGTTTATATATGAAAGAAAAAAATATATTTGTTTCATAATACTTTTTAGCATAATGAATACACACGTGAAATTAATGAATGAACATTCGTATAATAAATTTTAGTATACAATTGCTTTGAAAGATGAAAGAAAATTTTGTCTTTAAATGAAAGATCAAATGATTTGGAATGTAATGTAAGATGAGACAAAGAGCAGGACACAAATAGAAGGACATTTCATCTTCAATACTTAGGCACTCTACAGGGACTAATATAAGCATCAGCTTCTGGCTTCAAAACCAAGAGGCTTTCTCCTTTTATAAGGAAGGACTTCTATACTAAAAAGTCTGAAGGAGTAGTTTCAACAGAGGCTCACGTAAGAGTACGTAAGTAAGACAAATACCATTAAATGGACAAATGCCTGATTGAAAAGCGTGGACATGTATGGGAGAATTGAAGTCCTATGCTCATTAACGTATGAAATATGAGATTGGATTCTTACAAAAGAAATGATGGTAAAGTACAAGTAATATTTTCATTTCAATTGCAATGTCAGGGAATTCTAAAGGAGAAATATCACTATAGTGTACATAAAGATGCCGCACACAAACAAATATCATGATGAGTCCACGAGCCGACTTTATATGGAAGAGGTTGGACACACTGCACTCTGGAATCAATGCTAGAAATCTTCGACTCATATTCCAATGTTAAGCTTGCGTAGTATGTAAATGGATACACATTCAATGTATATTAATGTAAGGACATATTTGGGTGTAGTCAAACGTATCCCTCCAAACAGTTTGTCTTTTTATCTTCTTTGGTGAATGATACCGATGATTACTTGTAATTATGTAAAACATTTTATGCACATATTTATATCCAGAGTTTCTACATGCATGCTTGAAGCTTGAGACTGCATATAGGGATTTGTTTTGGTCTGGTTTGAATCCTATCAAATATATATGCGCATATGATAGTAATATCATGTTGAATCAAGATTTTGGCTCTGCTCCTCTTCCTTTCGTCATGCTTTGAGCAATGAAGAATGACTAGGAATTTATTTTAACCAGCAAAGAATAACCAAAGAGACACGTAGGGAATTGCAGTAGCTCATGTAGTTAGTAGTAAAAAAATCCTCATAAAAAAACAAGATTTGCCATGCCACACACCGCCACAGTTTGTCCCTTCGAATACATCATAATATTTTGTGGACACATTTGTCATCAAATTTCAACATTTCATTTCACTGTAGAACCATAGCCTATAAAGAATGTGCTATTCAAAATTCAGAGATACAAACATTCTTCATGCATTTCTCAAAGTATGTTTACAAATGTAATTGCATCAAATACATAGGCTGACGAATACAGATGACGTCAAAGTCGTACCAAGGCAGGGAAAGGATTTCTGAAGCTTTTGCTCAATATTTTCCGCATTTTTTCAGAGGCTTGCGTACAGGGTTTCAGGAACAAATTTAATAAGTACGGAGATATTAAATATGTACGATATCATAAACCTTGTTATGTAAACGAGTAGTAATTGTATTCAATATATTTATATTATATACAAATAAAAAATGCAAACTTACGTACTTATTCGAGTACATATTAAGGCTTTTACTCCTGCAAGTACGTAAGAGCGTATAGATAAATGTTAGGTTAAAGCATATGAAAAAGACTGCATCGAAAAACTCCATTTAAAAAAAGAATTTTTGTGAGAGGTAAACTAAAAAAAAGAGGGAAAAATATAAGGTAAAACAAACGGAATCCTGACGTGTGTTACTTTTTTGCATGTGAATTGGTAATGCATGTCTTGTGGTAACTGAAAGGTCTATTTATTAACAAGTGCTCTCTCATATTGCTATTGCATGAGCGAGGACTTTTTTAAGTGCAACCCCGCTCTCTTCATATACTTCTCATCCACTCCATTATATTCTGGGGAAATGTGTGTACGTTTTTCTAAATGGAAGCTCACTCCATGGAAACTGGAAATAATGCTTTCAGACCATTAACAAGAGTGAGAGAGAGAGAGAGAAAAAGGAGCACTTGAACCCGGAAAGTTTGCCATTGCCATTAGAAACAATCATAACCATTGTTTGTTCTGATTAGTTGATAAATTGGTGGTTGAGCTTCTCATTTTTCTACCTGTCAGAATGATAATCACGTCAATTATTCGGATCGGTCATCATATTTCCACATCCTACGGAACTCTCACTATACGTTCCTACCAGCTTTCTCTTCCATTATTTTTCATATGTACGTACAAGCGTATAGATATATAAATATGTATATTACATATAGATACTATTCATACGCATATATACAACGGGCTCTTACCAACAACAGCTGGAGGCATAAATGGATACGGTGTTGTAAGAAAACCTCAAAGTTGCACGCAGATGAACCATCAATCGATTTTAATGGTTCTTTTGTCTATAATAGCCAAAAGCTCACACATTATCTTACCCACTTCACATCATCTGCAGTCCTCAATATGTAAAAGAAAAGCCTTTATATGAAAGACCAAAAAGGATTAAGGCTGAACATTCCTTTTGTTTCCATGTGCTTAGGTGTGCATATGATGATACAGAGGATTTTTTTAATGAGAGGCGCAGAGATAACATAAAGGGATGAACATATAAGAAAATTTCTTAAGGCGTCAAACCATTAAATGAGTTCCTTAAAAAAGAGATTCAAAAAAAGGAACGGAAGATTAATCCACTTGGTTTTATTGTCTTGGAGTCTGTGCTGATGACGAGAGATGATTGAATGTCCATTTATTTTAAAGATAATAAATTTTTTGTCTTCACATAATTTCATGATGTTGTGAAACGTCAATTCCACACGGACTTAATAAATTAGCTCTGTTATATTTTTGGTGGAAGCTATGTTGATGAGATTTTGTGAGCGTCAATTGGAAATAAAATAAAAAAACTAATAAAAAATTATCACTCTTTGCAAATTTAATAGCAATCTCGGACAATCCTTCAATGCTAAATCAGGTCAAATTAAGATAAAATAATTCCAGCATAGGAAAATATATTTGAACCATAAAGCTCTTTTTGAACAACTAACCATTTATTCAGTGTTCTTTGCTCCTGACTAAACTGTCACCCTGTGGTGCGATGAGACTTAAATAAATGACCCGTTAAAAGTCGTCGCCCTTGTGCTTGTATATAGTACATATAGCTTGTTGTGGGAAATGTGACAGGAGAGGAAACTTGTTAATAAGATACCAGTGCGTGTAGGAATAATTCTTATAGGATTTTCTATAGAAGCTTTTTATTGACTGTGAAATTACCCATTGAGCATTTGATTACTTGGAGACATCAAGATTGAGGAAATTAAACTGTCTCTGTATAGATTTTGGCTAGTAAAAATATTTTTATGGGAATTAAAATCCCTTTTTCTCATCCATAAAATTGCTCATTTAGTCTGACATTATCAAGTTGTAAATTATTATTTCAACTACGCATATCAATTTATGTGCAATTATTATATTTTTTTTACTTGTTGCAATTTTTTTACAATTTTCGTATCACATATTTCCAGTAGTAACAACAAGAAGAAGTGGTTGTTGCATTACAAAAAGCTTTTGAGTGATTTCCATTGAAAATGAATGATTAGTTTGATGAATGTACACATTAAATGTTTTAACCCCTTCCTGACCTGGAATCTTTGCATTGGGAGGAAAATCAACATGTAGAGAGAGAGAGAGAGAGAGATAGGCTTAGGAAATCTCACTTGTGCCACATTAGTGTGCGTAAATACATAAGGATCCGTTTGTGCACTTAAACATTTTCAAATGACAAGCTTTCACTTATTAACGAGAGACTAATGGATAAAGATGATAGAATGTTGGTTGAGGAGTTAAAATGGCACGTTTTTATTTAACAGCTCTTCTCTCTTCAACCCATTAGTCTTTTAGTGAATCTTGAGCAGAGTCATTTTGATGAGTAGTATCGATTGCATAAAATGTGATGTTGCCTGGAGGCTAAGAATTAATGGAAGTCTTCATGTAACCAACTCTTGTGCAGAGGATTTGAAAAGACAAAATCATCTTCATTTGTGACTCCATCTACTTTTCATGTATAAATGTCACATTTTTAATGTGAGCCATTGCGTATGCATATTTTAGCAATTATTTCCCTGTCAAAGTCATGACAAACTGCATTCATTATAAATGAAATTTCCAACAAAGGATATTGAAATTTTTGCTTTAGGATTTTCCTCGGATTTTACTACCATGTCCTCTGGCTACGTATAATAAATGATACGTGAGTGTATTTTTTAGGGAATGTGTATTTATAAAAATGCACTCACAATTAACGAGATAAGGAATGAGGATTTTTTTCTAAGGTTTCCTCTTTTTCTGAGATGCCTTGGAAACTGCGCCCTTTGACTTGAGTTTTTGGAAGTGAATTTAAGTTTATTTTGTAGCTCATGTGCTCAACATGTTATGTCAATGTGTGTAAAGTCGTGGAGAATTTTTTTTCTTGTGCACAGTTGAAAGTGACAACGTGTTTGAAATTGAATTTGCCAAAAGGATTTAACGGGAAATCAATAAGCTGTTGATGGGAGGAAGTGTGAAGGATGACATGGGCAAGTTTCAAAGTAGTGTGCTAAACACACATAGACGAGCACTTGCTATTGTACATGTTTGTATATTCCTATAAAATGTTCCCAGCTTAATGATGAATACATGTGAAAACTATTCCCTTCTATTTATCCGACCTGTCACCAACTCCTATGATCAATGGTTTATTTATGACGTTATTTATTTCACGTTCCGACCATCTCCGATAAGGAGCAACTCAATGTGCTCAAGTCTTCATTTGTTTAACTTCATCCTATCTCCAGATACGAAAACCTCTATGCTGTTTTAGAGGAGAGGTAAATAGCAAAAAGGCTAGGTTTTCCTTATTATTTATCCTACATAGTATGCTGGCGCCAAAAGGATTTTTTCTATCCAGAAATTTTTGCAATAATTATCATCACTCACTTTTCTACTCATTTTCAAATTAATAATGGGAACTCCTTGTCAGTTTATAGTATAAGGTGAGTCATATGAAGGCGAGATTATGTGGGTGAGATAGTTTAAATACTTGGCAAGCTTATAATGTTCTGCTACTGTAAAAAGTTGCCAGGTTGAATTTCCATTCTTATTTATTCATGTACTACAGTATAGTTTACAATATTTATCTTCACAGGGACATGGTAACGTTGTAGAGGTGAAGGAGAAGAAGTGAACAGACTGTAGACGGGGAACCAAGATTTTTTTATGCATGGGAAAGGCACATTTGGTTGGGCCAGTCAGTTGTGTGGGACCGCAAGTGTGAAAATGAACACAACCTTTGCATTCACACATATACAAATAGCATGGAGAGGAAAAGGCAGGAGGAATTCACGTGGAAATGCATACATGAAGTTTTCAATGAGAAATGTGCACACACACACATGAAACTCTCATTTAAAGCTAGCCAAAGCAAACATGGTTTTTCATCTTTCATCAGGCGGGCATTTGTTATGTGTCGTAGTTTTTGTTTTAGGGATGATAGTACAAATGTAGTAGTGAGGGAGGCAAGAGAGGGCAAACAGTGAGTCAAAGGTGCTTGCTCTCTAGTATTGAAAATTATATGTATATTTGCATGCTAAGATATATTGGATTGGAGCGAATGGTTTATGTTGTTCCATTATCGAATGTAGTACTGTGTAAGGCTGGGATATTCTCACACTTAAATTTCCTTCACTATTATTATTGGCATAAAAACATAGATTCTACATTATGTGATATATAGGCATCATTTACTTCCGAAAGGTCTGGGCTTAACCAGAGGACGAGGATAGTGTGTAAGGAGGATTTATGTAGTTCCTAGTTCATATCATTACTGAGCATATTAGTAGAGCATTTGGTGCATCCTAATACAAATAGAGGGTAATGATGATGATATCATCTGCATCAATTTAGCCGTACCCATTTATATACGTTGCATGTATGTAGGAGCTTACATAGGGAAGATACGAAGAACGATGATGCTTTTGTTACTAGTCCAAAATGCAAATAGTATTTACCACCAAATTATGTTTCATGGGTATAACGACATTATCTCTTCCTTTTGTCTGCTACTGAGAGTGTAACTTTTCTGGGAAAATGTCCAATGGTAGTGTTATCAGTGCGCTAATGCACTTAGTATTGAGCGGTTTAGTATTGATTTATGGGTCTGGAAGTCAAAGGACTGGAGGCAGGTCCCTGTTTTTTCGGATGAAAATAGCCTCCTACCAAAAAATACGTTTGGAGCATCTGAACCCAATTTTTGAATTTCACTGCTACAGCAGATCCCATCTCAAAGATACACTAGGCTTTGTATTATTAAGATGCATCGCTAAGCTTTTGGCAAGTAGTAGAGTGATAAAATATAAAAAGGGCAGTTTTTCCATGTATGAAATTATTTATGTATGTTAAGGGCTGTATTGGACTTGAGAGTGGTTTTGCATTTGTTCCAGTCAATTTAATTAACGATTTGATAGCTACGGCTTTATATGTACATTGCTACTGGACAAGTTTCTCCCTTAGAACGGACAGGTTTCTTGGCATGGGACAATCACTGACAATGGGGACCCCCCAAGTGATACACTCGGATTTTCATGAGGTGTATATCATTCGAAAGGTCTCGGCAAGAGCATTTCAACGGTACCTACCATATATCTGTGTGGGCCTTAGTTTTTGAGC
>JAQFXU010004246.1:0-13969 GCA_034693705.1 Spatulosminthurus flaviceps
TTAACCACCATGACACATAAGTTTGTGTCCTTATTTTTTTATGAGAAAATTTCAAAGGAAGTTTTTAACCGTAGCGTATAATAGCTTATTGACTGGGAGGGAAGGAAGGGAGAGTAAAGTGTGGAAATGAAGAAGGAGGAATTAATTGTTTTCAAGAAATTTCCTACTTGTGTTTTATGTGTGAGGAATAGAAAAATGCACTGGTCATGGAAGGGAAAATAGTTGATTGAACAATATTGTGGAAAAAAGGGAAAATGTATGTAAGTAGATTCAATTTCTCGCTTCACTGCTATCAAAATCACGTCTCTCTTGGCAAAAGATTCAAATCCAATTCCAATTTCACATTAATGTGAAATAGCGATTTCGGCTTTTCTCTCTCTCTCTCTCTCTCTCTCTTTATCTAGAAAAGCCTCTCTTTTTACATTGGTTCAAATACAGTGCACTATATGGTCGATAAAAAGTTGTAATGTGGTAGGAGGGTGGGAGGATATGGAAAAAGTTGGTAAAATCTATATATGCAGGGCCAAGTCACATAGAATCCATGTGGTGTGGTTACACCTTTGAAAATACAATTTTGGTTGCATGAATTTTGGAAGGAGGAAGGTTATGAAAAAATGTGGAAAAACTTTTTGACCACACAAAAGTTCCGTAAGGGATTCTCATGCATTTACATATACTTTAAAATTGCACTAGTATTTAGCTATTTACTCCACCTAACCTGTAGTTACTGCTACTGTTGGAATAGAGAAAGAATTGGGAAATAAATCCTCATGTGTAGGATTAGAAAAATAAAATTTACAATTTATAGGCAAGGTCTATGTGAGAGTAGTGGAATGGCGGCGGTGGTAGGAAGAGAGAGAGAGAGAGAGAGGAATCGATGAATGTCTCGCTTGAGGAAATCCCTCAATTGAGAGTAGGCTCTGCCGCAATAAATTATACCGATGGGCTTATATCAAACCCCGGGAAAGAAATATGGTGACACACAGTCCGGGAAGCTCCCGGTTCTAGAGAAAGCGCCATATACATTCCTTTTCCTTCTAACAACTACTGAGAAAAACTTTCCTCTCTGTTCGCTTCACATACTTTTTATATATATTTCTCATATATCGCTCCCTATATTTTACACATACATAAAACCTTGTCATTCCAATTTATAAGTAAAGTATATACACAGAAAACTATATCTTTTTACCTAAACTGTACATAAAGTTTTAACATACAAAGTAATAGTAATCCGTATTGGAACTCCTATTAGTTTTCCCATGCATTGTGTACGTCTATATATGCAGAGTATAAACATCCTCTAGGAAATCATATGCTTACGTATAAAAAAATGAATATCCCTTTTTTGGATCCTCTGCTTATACACATACACCAAAGAGAAAGTACCCGGATGCACCACCATCGCCTTCTTGTCACTGAATTTCGTTTTGCTTTTGTTGGAAGGAGTGAAAAACGGCGGAACTACTCGGCGGGCGGGCAGCTGGCGCTCTATTTTCTAAATTTTATTTTATTTTATTTTTTACTCATTATCCCACTAAACCATATACGCTTCTTTCAAACTTACTTCTCCCGCTTAGCAACGTACATTTTTCCCTCACTTTTTCTACCCACCCCAGTATATTCTCTTGCTGGGAAAAAAGATTAATTTGTAACAATTTTTTCTACAATTCAAACTCATTTTCTGCATAAAATTTCAAGGGTACGAAAACAAGGAATATTAAACTTAAAATTCGTGCCTCTATACAAAAAATTCTCAAATATCAAATTAGAAATGGTCAGATGAGTGACCCGGGCTAAACTTTGCAAAAGAGGAGGCAGGGATGCGTGAAAGGGCAGGACATTGAGGGAAAGTTGTATATTGACCGTAGCCCTTTTTACCTAAAAGAGTATTTTCTTTTTAATATGGCTAATACACTAAAATGCTTTGAGCAAAAAAGCTGGGAGAAGCAAAAGCCCTGGTAGCATTTCCTGCATACATTTATACATAGAATTCGGTGATACTTGGGAAGATTTAGTTTTTTTTGAGTAGAAGGAGCGATAAAAAAGGGAGAGAGCTATAGAGAGTTATACAAGTATAAGAGAGAGAGAGAGAGAAACAAGTGGCCTATAGTTGATTGGATTGAATTTTCTTGATTCTTCCCATCTTTTTCATTGCATTGAGGTTGAAAAGAAGAAGAAGAAGATTCTCATCAGTAAAGGCTCTAGAGATGCTATTCTAATACATGGCTATACTAGAAATGTGGCAGGGAAGAAGTGAGGGTGATCTAGAGTGTGTAGAAGGAGGAAAAGGGAGAGAGAAAATCGTGAGAATAAAAAAAAGAAGATTTTCCATGAGAGAGTGATGCGGAAAAAGAAAGATGGAGGATCCGGTGAAGTGTGGAGTCAGACGAAGGAGTAAAGAGAGAGAGAGAGAGAGAGAACACTCCGGGCATCAGAAGGAGAGAAGGGATGGGAAAGGCGTAGGGTCCTAAATCTCCGAGTTGAGACAAATTCTTTTATCTGCCTTACTTTCCCCAACAAAGATAGATTAGCCCATTTTTGCAATTTTCCCTGTCTCCCATGCCCTCGTAACTCTTGCTGAGTTATTGCTTTTCTGAATCTCCACGGACTTAAGACGCGAAATTCAACCCGTAGACTATAAGACTCTGAAAAAATTGCTTCTTCGCTTCTTTGCACTCGCCTGTCTCACTCTCTCTCTCTCTCTCTCCCTCCCTACTTTTCTTACATAGAGCCCGAGAGAAGAAGAAGAAGAAGAAGCAAAAGAAGAAGTAACCAACCCACCCGCCATCATTTATCTTACGTGTACTATAAACCATATAGTTGGAAAGTCTACAACTTATAATGCTTTTTTTCAGTATCTATGTTTGGTTAAGTTAGTTTTTTCCTTGAGAGAAGACACACATTTATAACTGCTGCTATTCTACTATAGCGTTCTGCAAAGTTTTTTCTTCTAACAGTCTTGCATTACTATGGGAACCTACAAGTCATCAGAGGCTACACACAATTTTATGTGTGTGTGTATATTTGTGTGTGTGTGTGTGTGTATGAGAAAGAACACACGCCATTCTTCATAGACACCTACATTACATTGTATTACATTACTCACTTATATGTTTACAATATTTTTCCATTATATTGTGAGTATTTTTCTTCCTTAGATTTATCTCCCTGTTCTCTCCCTGACGTCTCATACTTCCTCTGTCCGCTCCGAATTGAACAGATAGACTGAGCTTTTTTTTCTCTCTCTCTCTCTCACTCTCTGTTTTCCCATCTCACACTATATTTTACATTTTGTTGCGCTACCACACTAGCCATAAATATATTTATAGGAGTGAGAGAGAGAGAGAGAGTAGAAATATGTGTGGAAATATTGTACATGTAAGATATGTATAAGGGAAATAGTTTTTATAGGAGAGAGTACAATGTGTGTAGGCAATGACTTTATCACAATTTCTCACGGTCATCTGGAAAATAAATGTGGAGAAAACAAATACGGTCCAACTACTCTTATCATTATTTTGCCAAAAATAACAATTTTATTGTCATGCATCTCAAGATATATTGCTGTTAACAAAAACCTAGATGAGAGGTGAAGGAAAAAGATACTTTAAAAAAATACATATTTTATAACTCGGAGGATAGGCCTTTTAGGTGGAAGGAGGATGTGAGAAAAAGGAACATCTCTTATTTCTCATTTGAATTTTTTTTCAGAGATATAATGCGAATGGGATTGGTTTATTGGAATGTGTGTCAATATTAGATGTGTGTTTTAATTTATTGTCTTTTCCTTCATTTTTTCCATTGTATTTGACTCCTACAAATTAAAATACGGTTAAATGTAACTGTAACGTGAAGGTAAGAAAATAAGGCTCGTTTAAATTTTCAATTCGCAGGTTAAGAAATTCTGAGGATTTCAAAGGTAGATTTGTAAAAATTTTGGGAGGAAAAAGCTTTAGAGCGTTTTATGGAATGAGGGGGGGAAATTCCAAAGGGTTATAATGAAATAATCCTTAGAAAAAAATTATTTTTCGAGTCCAGGAGAGAAATATGGAGGTCTGTGCATATTGAAAAGATTTGCGTGGATGGAATGTGAAAAAAGGACTGAAGCTGGTTCTCGTTTTGAGAAAAGAGACTGGTATATATAAATGTTAGAGCATGTGCGCGGAACAAAATGGTAATTTAAATGATGAAGCACACTTTTTAGGGAAATTATGAGTTCTTCATTCTCCTTCAGCTCTCTCTCTCTTCTCTCTCACATGCATAGTGGTGGAATGATGATGGATTTGCCATCTGTAGTATAGGCTCCTGTTGCCATAGCAAATAGCTTAAGTCTAGTCTCTCTATAGTACTTTTAAGGTATAGTTCTTTTAGTTAGACGAGGAGAGAGAGAGAGAGAAAAAAAAGAGAATGGCTAAGGAATTATGAGGAAAGGAGTCCGTGAATGAAGAATTGCTATAAGTCATTCATTTCTACCAGGCTATTTTTCATGGAAGAGACACGTTCGAATAACTGCTGGCTCATTTAGACATCCAGCTCTTTTCGCATTAGCATTTTAACATTTCCTTTACCATAGGCTTTGGGGCATAAATGCCTCAGCTTCAAGTCATTTTGATTTATTATCCCATAACTAATGAGAGTTTTCTCGATTTCATTGATTTCTCATTACCAACTGTCCTTCCATATTTCCCTCTCTTCCCTCTCTCTCTCTCTTTACGCTCTTATATAAAAAAGTAACTACGAAAATCTCATTCCCTTAAATTAACAAATTCGCAACTCACCCTTTTGTCTAACATCTTATACAATTTCAACCTATGATAATTACATTGTAGTACATGTAAATACCAATTTATAAAAAACAATCCTTCAATTTAAAAATAATTCAAGTTGAAATGATAAATCTTGAAAGATTTCAGCGGGAATTTAAAAACAGCCCCCACACACGATGACATATTGATAAATTATGGAAAGGTCTTGAATTTAATTACACGGGCCATAGGAAATTCAAGTGTATGTTAAGGAATGGCACTTAAATAGTTGAGCACAATTATGTTAAAGAATTTTCTATGAATTTACAACAACAACTGTGAAAATCCAAGCGTTTCTAAATAAATAAAAAATGTGCCTTTAAATTTGTTCATTTTAAATAGGAGCAAGCTTTTTTGTAGGAGTTTTTTCGCAGGTGGTACAATAGTGGCTAATTTACGAGGAAGTTTAGCAAGTCAGGGGAGATTGTTTTCTACGAGTAGCAATACAGATAGTAGCAGTAGTAATAAGTATAGATGAGGAGGGCGATAAGCTGTAATAATAGTAAGCTGTCTTGGTGGTGGAGTTGGTACAGTAATCACTGGAATTCTATAGTAGGGACTGAGATAATTAAAATATTTATCAGTGCATTAAGAACAATACATAAGAGTGCTACCACAGTTGATGAAAGGGACTTGGAATGAATGTTAGGGAAAAAAATTAACATTCAAATACTTTCAACAACTAGTTTGGCAAAGATTTAATCTGACTTGGAGTCATTAGAAATTTTTTTTTGGAATTGACTCTGCAAGTCTCTCGGCAAGCTTTGACTTTTTTTACAATTTTCTTACATTTGTCTTCCTTTTTATTTGAGCGCTCCTTGAGATTTCTCTTGGGCCAGTCTCTTATTCTGTTGTAGGGTTGCACATGATATGGTGAAGAAGGTAAATTAACAGGTTTTTTCGTCTCTCTCTCAGCAGGTAAACTAAGAGAGATAGTTGTGTCACAGAAAGGTTTGACAAGTTTTAAGACACTGTGAGAGATATATAAATTTATATATATTCTTTGAGTTTTGTTGTTATGTGAAAGAGGAATTGGAAAACGTTTTACCTTTTTTTTCAAAAGAAATAAATTTTTATGAAATCCAGTTCTCTGAAGAGAGCTCAACTTTAAAAGGTGACACGAATCCTGACCATTTAAAATGGTAGACACTGAGGAAGAACAACTCCGTAGGTAAAGGGAGAGATTCACTGATTAAGATGATGATAAAAAAAGTGAGATTTTCTTAGATTCTTATAAGGAATTTATTTCCAGCTTGAGTATCTTTTATAATGAAGGTTGAAGGGGGAAAATAGTTTGGAAATTAAATGTCAAGAAATAAAACACGGACGAAGACAAGTTTTAGTTTCTTAAATTTTGTCGCTGTTACTATATTTAGGATTTTTCACTTTCCTTTCTTTGGGATAAGATAAGACTCCATTTGGAAGTTTTGGAAGTTGTGAGCCCTCAAAGTATGTACGAGGGTTGTTGGAAGAGGGAAGGGATTTTTTGTCCCTTCGTTATGATACGTTGGGCTGGGGAGTTGTGGAAGAAGGTACATATATTGTGGCGCTGTTGGTCTCTCTGTGTTTCATAGAAGGGACGAATTGTAGAAGGGAAAAAAATGTTGGGTAAGTCCATTTCACAACAAGGGATTCCTTAAGGGGCGGACTTAAACGGATCTTTCAGTCTCAACTGACAAGCCGTGCTTTTCACAAGGTTACATTTATCAACGTTTATTCCGCTAAGGCAACATCTGCTCCAGACTTTTTTACATTCTGGAACCTCCTTACATTTAAATTGCATCATGTGCTCTGAAAGGCGCTTGAATTTTATTCCAATGGGTTAACAAATTTCCAGACCTAATTTTGTCATTCTTTTAAGTTGCAATTACAAATTGATTTAATCTGTCATTATAATAAATAGAGAGTCAGGTTGTAGGAAAATTGCCCTTAAATTTTGTAAGTATGTGAAATTGGGGGATTTTTTAGCTTTAAAATTTTTAAAATGTATAGATTAGATTTTTGGTGAAGAAATTTTTGGAGGAAATTATTACCGTAATGCATGGCTAGACCTTGGCAATGAATTTTGTAAAGATGAAGGAACCAAAAGTTCCAGGAATTTGTTTCAGTTATAAAGGAAGAAACTTTTGAATAAGAATCTGTCCCTAGGATTTGTTGTAATGAGCTTTTATACTGAAGGACGGCCTGGTAAAAAAAATGAGAGAATCATAAAACTTGATTGTCGACCTTTCAATTCTTGTTCTCATTATTGACCCATATTGCAGAGATCACACTCCCTGTAACTAATAATAATAAGTAAAACTCCTCAGCTGTAACCTTCATTGTCAATAAGGATATTCCATAAAAAAAGAGAAAGTTTACCCACCTGAAATCCAATGGTCTCATTCAATTTTTTTTAGTGTTGCAGTAAAAAAGCTCCCGTTTTTATGATAGCTTGTAAAACTCACAAGAATAAAAAAACTACGAAAACAGTATTGTTCCCGTAATATCATTCAATGTACTGTTCCTCCTTCTTTAAAACATCTCCAACAGTTCTTATGGGTTTCAAGTTCAAATCAAATTGTGTAATAAAAATAGCTATAAAAATGTATACGGTTTATCAATGCTAAATTGTTGTAGAGTCATTATTGTAAAATGAAGATGACCCTCAAGGGTGATGAGAAAAGTGAGGAGATTTAAAAAAATAATTGGGTAAAATGATTAAAATGATGGAACTTATCAAGGACATTCGTGTACTTTGACTATAACATCACTATAGTTTATTTTCTATACAACTTTTTCCATTAGAGAAGATGCACTTTGGCATGTTCCTAACATTATTGCAATTGTAATGCATACCTTTCATGTAATTAAGAAACCTATTGTAAAAGAAAATAGTTAAAGTATTTTTGCATATTTATTGGGTTTGAAAAAATGAAAAAAAATCATTCTTTTTAAAGGATTCTTCCGTATTCGAACAAACTTATGTCCTCAAGGTATAAAAATAGACAATTTTTCAACACATTTCGTTTTTCCTATTAGAAAAAAAACTGATTACGTTGATTTTGCATGTGCAAGTTTTTTTTTTGTAAAGGTTAGTAAAATCCAATGAGAGAGATTAGTATGGAATGAGAATATTAGGAAGGAGAAAAGTCAGAAGGGAAAATAGTAAATGACTTTATTTATCTACGGGTGTATCAGGAGAGCAGGAGCAGGGAGAATGCAAGGCTTGGCTAGAGAAATTTGAGCCGGGTGCAAAAGGGTAGCATGTGATAAGTCCTAATTAACAGAGAATTTCTTGATTAGGATCAAAATTTAGGAATGAGCCATGATGGATGATGCGAATAGTAGAGGAGCATGTATGGCAATGCATTTATAAATATATAGGACGAGTTATATATGCGAGAACATAAAATCGTTATTTATATCCGAAATTTGCATCCGTATTTCTTTTGGCTTAAATCAAGGAAACTCCTATGCAGAAGCACGGGCTCCTCTATATACATAGGGAGTATCCATGTATTTAAATACGTGGTAGTTAAAAGGGGGTCTCTCTGTACATACTGGAAGCTCTACATATATGAACGAGTATGCCTGGCAATAGCCAAGGAAGATGACGCTGAGGGTGTGCACTTGTTCCCCTAAAAGGGAATTTTGGCTTTCAGCCATTTCGATTTTCTGACAGTGATTAATTGACGACGCAGGGTCGCCATTCCTGATGGATTTTCAGGCATCCAATCTGCTTCCATTCTAAACTTATGCTCAACTCTGTTCGCTCTCTTCTCTCTTGCACTCTCCTATGTTGAACCCACACACTCTCTATATGTCTCTCTCTCTCTCTCTATCTCCTTGAGTTACAGGAACAAGTGTGCTCTCGGGTCCAGAGTCTCCCTGGCATACATACACAATTCTCCAAGACGTGGTCTATTACCAACGGAATATTTATACGTCAGAATACACACGGCCTAGGTCTCTCTCCCTCACACCCGCCAATAATCAATCTCTTGTGTTTCCTCACGATTTACTGCAGACACTCTCACCACATGAATTAAAGGTTCCGTCTGAATTTTTCCCAAAACTCCAATGTGCATTTCCAAACTCTCACACACACACACTCACACACTCGGCTAAGTCTACCGTAAGGAACACATCCTCCCAATAAATTCACCCTTTTCTCCCCGTCTACCTTAATACAATTTCAACTATCCCCGCTTATACATTCCAATACCTTGACATTTTCTCTTACATTTAACTTATCCCCTATTAAATTTCTATAGAAAATTCCACTTATATTTATCCTTGCACCAAAATATAAAAATTTCCAATTTTGGCATGCCTTGGAAGGAGGAAATTCCAAATTATTGTAAATTTCAAAAATTCTATTGAAAAAATTGGAGCAATGTTGAAAAATTCTATTGAGACTTTTTTTTTCTCCAACCTGAGCTTTCCAAGCCGCAACTCTTTTTCTGTTATTGTAGCCACGCTAATTAATAAAACAGATAAAAAAAATAGCGGAAAGAAGGGAAAAGATGGATGGAGAGAGAAAGGGTTGATTGATTGGAATTTGGCAGTTGATGTGATTCCGAACAAATGAATGACTAGGCAATAAAATAAATAGTGAATAAATGAAAGCAGTAATTTGATGATAATGAATGAATGTCCGTATTTATGTGAAATGTTAAATGAAACGGAAAAGTGGCTTTGGGACACACACATACACACACACACACACCACATACGTACAAATACACACCAATCTCCTAAATACATATCCCAAAAGCTGTTGCATTGCTCCCATGTCTATGCCTTTTTCTCTCTTTCTTTCTTCCTTACTTCCTTCCTTTCTTTCTTTCTCTTACTCTTTCCTACAAAGATAGTACATAAGACTTGGGTAACCATCGTCATCGTCAATAGTGTGGATAATGATATGAAGTGTGTACGATGTGTATCAAGCTGGGTTAGTGGCAGTTGAATCTGTTTTTTGAATCGGCAAGGCGTTCGCAATCCTCCTTAAAGTGTCAGCAATAATCGTAAAAGTCGGCCGTAATGGCATTTCCTATGAAGACTGCATCATTCCTTCCAATCCTACTTACTTATAACTTTACCATCTTCTCCACACACTCTCTCTCTCTCTAGCCCTATACTATACTACAAGCTAGAAGAGTCTTTAACCCTATGCCTACCATGAACAAAATACCTTCTATTCCACAATCCTTTTCCAACTCCTTGGCCCAAGAGAAAATCTACGGCTTGTACATTATCCTCCTCCCAAAGAGAAAAACCACAGTACATAACATTTATATGTATAGTTTTTTTGTACATAAGAAAAAGAAAAAAGGTGAAGCTCCAAGATTTCAGCATAAAGAAGTTCCAAAGGAGTTACTCCTTAGATTTCTTTCCCTCAAGAGCATATACGAGAAAAAAAGTATATATAAATGCACGTGAGGAGGAATGCTCAGGGAAGATAAATTCAATCAAAGCAACAGCATGCACAAATCTCTGAGTCTTTCTCTCTCTCTCTCTCAATTTTTTCCCATTTCTTTCTTTGGAAAAGATGTAGAAACATTTGCAATAAGACTTTTGTAAATGGGGGAAAAGTAGCAAACAATAATCACTTCTTTATTGTTATTATGATTTAGTTACGTCATAAAAAAAACTAAGGAACAATTGTATTTATTAAGTTCAACAAGTTTATTTCATGATTATTAGCTCCTTCCTTTATTGTTGTGTGGTTGTGGAGAGGAGGAGGAGGACTATGTATGTACGTCCATGTATTTAGATGTGAGGGTGCTCCTGGAGCGTTACGCATTCCATTTAGCACACACACACATATACAAGCACACTTATTTGCTCAAAGTGATTTGTATGGAGCTACATAATGTAATGGGCTAATTTAATGGAATTTATATTTTTATTACCTTTTGGCTCCTCCTCCCCTTCCCATTAACTCGTCATTAATTAGCCCTGTACTTTCCCTATTACATTATCTCTAGGGAAGATACACATAAATATCTTTATCCTATGAATTTAATTCACCGTGGCAAAAAGGTGTTCTTTTAACATTATTTTTCTCACTTTAACCACTTTTCCTCCCTACCGTCCTCACGCCTACAATATTTTACTAATTTTCACTGTGCAATGGGGAGAAATTTTTAACGGTTTTAAATACTTTTGAAAAGATGGAAAAGTATGTGAAATTTTCATTTGGAAGGGTTGACGTTTTTGGATATTATGAAGGAAGGAGTAAGTCTAGAAGGGAAAAAGGTTGGAGTGCTGAAGTGTAGGCGGGAGAGAAAAGTGCACTCTGGTAAAGACTCGCGGAACTTTTGTAGGACGGAGGTTGGAGGAAAGTACCATGGATGGCGCAGGAAGCGATTTTTTGCTTTCACCGTTGAGCTTAGTTAGTTTTCATCCCTTGAGGAACTATAGGCTTTATTGTATGTCTCCCTGTAATACGATGCTTTATGGGGAAAAGGCTCTTATATTTGAGCTCCCTTCTCATAGGAATGGTATATGTGGCGGTGGTGGAGTAAGGAAATAAATCTCTCGTTTCTATTTTCCCCTTCTGGAGAAGACGTGCAACTACCCGAAACCTGAATGAGGTCTTAGTTCCGATTTCACATGAGATATGGTGCTTCATGTGCTACTCCCTTTTACATTCCTCTTTTTATCACTTTGCTTTTTCCCTTATAAGTTTTTAGCTAGCGCATTTATTCCTTCCCTTCCATTTTGCAACACTCTGTGCTTCAAAATTTTCTTTGAAATCAAAATGCCATTTCTAAAATGATATTTTCATTATTTTTATTTGCATTTTCTTAGACATCAATTTTAAATACGAAGGGTGAGAAAAATTGTGATATAATTTTAACGGTATTTTTTTATTTATTTTTTTGCAGGTAAGAGGAAACTTTAATTTGTAACGAGCTGACGCATCAAACGCATTCCATGGAAGGTTTGAAAATTTTCTACAATCCTACACATAATGCTTTTCCTGTAGGGAAAATGTCATTAAAATGAGCATGTAAAATTAGAAGGTAATTTAAAACTGTAGAGGAATTAACAAAATAGCATAACTCACATTATACGGATTATCAGTTATAGTTGAAAGGGAATTGATGGAATTAGGAAATTGGTGAGCTGAGATATTTTAAGGTAATGGAATAAATAGTCTTTAACCCCCATATTGACTCAATGAAGATATACGAAAGCCTATGATAATGTAAATAGCATTCACTTGCTAGCACGCAAAGTTTGCGTGATAACTGTCCGTATGACGCTTGTAGATAGAAAGACATACATAAAGAGAGAGAGAGAGCAACTACTGTAAAACATCCATAAAGATAAATATCATACTCACATGTATATGTGAACTAATGGCCATTTCTGATTCACTCGACTAAGTATAAAGCTTTTGACTTTGTATAAAAAAAATTATCACTTGCCTCGAAAAAAAACGGTCACATCGGAGCTACTACTGCAAAGTTCAACGTCGGCTCTCTCTCTCTCTCTACAAAGATGTGGATTTTGATGGGAAGGAAAAGGAGAGGCATTAGAGCGAGGAGCTGTTGATGTAATAATTGTCCTCCTATCATTTATTAAATAAAACTCAAGTGGAACTCTACAGTATGTATTTACCTACCGCACGCAGACGATAATGCCATATAAATTTTATCATGTCAGGAGGAACAACTTTTTTCCATTGGGACTTCTCAAACAATCCAATGTGTATTTTGTATAGGAATGTCAATATATGCTACTCTCCACTATACAATACAATGTAAATTTAGCACAATTATATGAAATACAATAGGATTTTAAAATTTATGTCCCTTCTACACACAGGAACTGGAAAAATGTTAATTACATTGGCTATAAACGTATCCTACATTTTACCTATTTTTTTCATATATCAGTACTTTTGTAGTTTGTGTCTCAAGGTAACATTTCTCTATAGTAGCAAGTAGGATAATGGGATTTGGCTTTTAGTATAGTATAGGATAGGATGTAGGAACAGATGCTTCCTATGCAAAGTATGTAGGAAAATGTTCGCAAAAAAGATTCAGATTAAGATAAATTTGATGGGGACAGAAGAGAGAAAAAATGTACTTTCAATGAAACAAATGACACTTTCCAAAGTCTTGTCTTGACCTAGCATATGTTTTTACAAGTGTTCCTCCGACATATTATGATTCCAATTCGCTAGTAGTACCATTTCTATGAAACTAAACCAGAACATTGGAAATATAAAGAGAGAGAGAGATAAATTATAAAAATGTAAATACATTTAGTAGGGGAAAATATGTAGAGGAAAGGAATTAGGCGGAGATGAAAGATTTGAATGGATTCGTTTTTACATGGAAATTTGTATGTTTGTCGTACTCGTATGTGTTTAGTAGGGATGTGTATTTGTATGTATTTATTTTGCCTTGGTTATATACAGCTATTAACATAGATTTCCATTGAAAGCTTGTTAATTGATAGGGGAGGGAGTATATGTAGAGGAGTTGGAGTAGTAAAATGTCTCACATGATAAAAATAACAAGTGATAAAATCTCAAGTGATTTTCTTCGCTTCGTAAATTGCTCCTTAGTACATTAGGGAAACTAAGTGGCTGGATTATTGCTACTGAAATAGTATGTTGTGTGTGGGGCCATGCTAACAAATGTGTGCTTTCCCGAGGAATATGGATTAACATTATGGAGGGGGGCTAGTAATTTAAAATACTTAATTTTTTACGAGCAAATAATTGCTATTTTATTTCCCATTAACATACCAAAAAGGAGGATCGTAACTCACGAAATTTTTGGCGGGAATTTTCAAAGCTTTTTTTCCGTCTACGTAGAGCAAAGGCTTATAGCAAAGGCTCTTTAAGTAGAAGCATCTTTGATGGTAATGCTTTGGAAGAATTGTTTTTTTTCTCTCTGGAAAGTTCTTGAATTTAATATCATGTCTAACGGTAAAAGCTTATTTTTTTTCCTTTTTTTTCTGGGGTTCTTCTTTTCCTCAACCAGGAATTAAAAAATGAAGCTTTCAGAGGCACATTTTTCTATTTTAGGGGGTGAAAGGTAATAAATCTCATTTTTGGAAACATCCCAATCATCCTGCACGTAAAGATGACCTTAGGCTTTTACATAAATCACTATATGCTCCGCATTATCCTTTACTTATGTATTATGTGTTTC
>JAQFXU010004247.1:0-13968 GCA_034693705.1 Spatulosminthurus flaviceps
AAAGTCGCGAGACTTCTTGTAGCGACTTCGGTGACAAGCTACTCAGTTTTATTTTTGTCGCAGTCGCGTCGCTCAGCAACTTTCATGGGAAAAGCTATCCGAAACCAGCTTAAGTGTAGGACGGGGTGCGCATGGAGAAGTGTTTTAGCAATCCTACGTATGGCAGTCCTGACTGGTATAATTTAATTAACCTGCAATAAGCTAGGCCATCACTGAATTTCCATTAAGTTTTATAACTGAATGAATTTTTTTCAAATATGAGTTTCAAAACTTTAAAAGCAAGTCAAGTTGAGCGCGGTAAACATATTGTGTGTGTACTGTGTACACAATATCATTCCAGGAAATACAGAAAGCACTAACTTATAAAACAACGCTTCGACATTATTTATCGACACTATATAACTGTTCTGTGTTTCTGAATATCTATGTAGTAATTTCTTTTACCTAGATATGCATATGCATTAGTATTTATTCAAAGTCCTTGCAATCGAAAACTTCGCTCGAATTATTGAAAACATGTGAATTAGGTATTCGTAGTAGAAAATTCAGACTTCTGTTATTGCTATTACAATAACCCGTGCCCATGAATTCGCAAAAAATATCTGTAGGGTTAAGGGTATGATGATATTTTCGTAAACCCCGATTTGTTGTTTGATTCACTTTTCACAATAGGATTATATTCTGGATGAAAATAATCAGCGCTGCTGCTCAAGTAAAACTCGTTTTTAAGTCATGGTCAAGTTCGGGTCATGGGTCATGGTCAATTTTATCTTTTAATTAACTTCGAGCGATTCGGGTCATGTTCAAGTAATGAGGTTACTTGAACATGAATTTATTCGTCAAAGTTCATGACCAGGTTTTAAGACGGTACTTGAACGAGATGTCAAGATACATGAAAACATGAACACATTTTTCGGATAGATTAGACAGTTTGCTGATAAAGTAGTCAATTTGCTGATAGATTAGTCATTTTGCCGATAGATTATTCAATTTACTGACACTGATACCTTAAACGATTTGCTAATAGTTCAGTAATTTTGCTGAAAATTGGATTAAATTTGCTTTACTTTTGGGTTATTTTGCTACCTTTAAACCATCGTTTACCCAGCCTTAGTTTTTTACCTAAATAATTTTTATGCCTTCTATTCAAAACATTTTCAGAGTTTTTCCTTAGGGTGTGCTCACATAGAATCCGGCCGTAGAATTTTTCTTCCGTAAAACGGAAGAAACCTATCGCGTAATGCTTATCCCTTTCAATGGTAACAAACGGTTTCTATGTGAGTGTTTTCTTCCGTACCGTAAAAAAACTTACGGTTACGGACGGGAAAGGTTCTACGTGAGCACACCCTTACATAAAGCCTATACTTCGGAAGACTGATATGATATCCTAAAAGTGTAAAAATTACTGCGCTAACAGCCGCTACATTAACGGAAAATATTAATGTTTCACTCCGCAAGAGCAGTTCATCTGAAAAACAGTCGCATCTGACTGAAATCTGAATGCAGGAGTTCGAATATTTGAAGGTATCAGCAGCAATTGAATATGTAGACTATGTAGAGAGACTATTTGGGGCGGAAGTTGTCGTTTGAAGTGGTGTGGGGCTAAGTAAGTTTTTAGAGCGACAATTCAAAAGCTAGATATAACTTCGACCTCTCGTCTGCTCGATGAGAATTAAGAAGTCCGTAATTAATAAAATTTTAACATAATTTACAATTTACACAAATCCCCAACATGGGGCTTTTGAACTCAAAACCTCACGCGGAAACAATTATAACCACACCTCCCCTCCGAACACCGTTTACGGATGGCTTATCCACAATTGGCTTCTATGATGGAACAGAATGTGAAGATTTTGAACTCAACTTGTTAGATTGTTTTGAAGCCATGGGTCCTATCCGTGGGCGTACGCATTGTAAATTGTATTTTCAAGATTTTCAAGAATGTGCACACAAGTGGAAACAGGTAATTAATTATTGGGTAATAAGTATGAATAAAACAGGGAGCTAATTTATTAATATGGTGGCTTAAACAATTTTGGGAGTTCCTTAAAAGGCTTTGATTGTTTGGTTTTAGAGCATTAAAGTCCGGACCGAGTATTTGTAAATACTATGGCTGTTATATATTTGTAGGAAGTTCACAAATTATGGGGCGAATTTCACGTTATAAGCTGCTATATCGTAATAGTAATAACCGATTCAATCTCGTAGTGGTAGACATATAATCCAGAGAAGAAAAAGAATGAAGAAACCCTTATGATATTTAATTTTATTGGTGTCATGTAGTCAGAGTTGTGCCAGCATTAATTAAAAAATCTATGTTGATGATTTGTTACAAATTACGACAACATTAAAAAATTAATGTTTTGTGCTAAACCTATGCAAGTTTAACATCACATTAATGTAAACTATGTCTGTTAAATCTGTTAAGTCTCATGCATTAATTTATTAATTAATTCTGGCACAACTCTGCATGTAGTAATGGTGACATAACTATGAGTCGCATATGTACGAGTTTAACTTCTTAACTTTTATAGCTAGCTTATGATTTTTCATTTTTCTACCAAGGTCTCATCATTTTGTTGACGATTCAGCTGCGGAAGTAGCTGATTTCCGGAGAAATTGTTTCTTAGTTTATCAGTCGCAGTTCATTTGCTGGTTTGAAATTCGTGTGAAGGTAGTCTAATGAATGTAATGTTAAATTTCTGAAATACAGTGAATACATTGTTTCCTAGACACCAGACTTTAAAAGTAGGTTAAAAAACAACAGGATTCCACAATCGACAGGTTTGTATTTGGAAAACCTTTAAAATTTAATAGGTTCCCGCGTTGAATTTGTCTTCAAAAATCAATATAGTAAGGGTAACTGCTCATTCTACAGGGGTCCTACTAAATTTTAACAGTTTTGCAGTAGCAGGACACACCTTTTGATGGGGAATCCTGTTGAGTAGTCAGATTTATTTTTTACAGTCGCAGTAGGCCCTGTTAGGTTTTTTAAATATGGATTTTCAGTGAGAGTGATATTTTTGAAATCTATGCACAGTTATATTTCCAATATATATATTTCTCATTGCCGGTGTTTACAACTAACAAAATATACGTATGGTTTATGTTTGCAGCTTCGCAGGGTTGAGGACATGAGAGTCGAACGCCGAAAGCAATGGCTGAAGGGACTTATGGGTCAAGGACCGAGGGTTCCATTGTCAGCAGGTTGTCCTCAGCATGATGGTGTTGCCACGGAAAGTTTGTTAGATATGATCAAATAAAGGACGAAGTCTTAGCGGGAGTTAATAATAAACTTGAAATAGTTAATTCAGCTGTAAACTCGTACTCTTACCCATCTCAATTCGATCATAATGTCTGCTAGATTGGATGTGGTCAGATCTTTACTCTGCTGTAGTGATTGTAATTAGTAACACGATAATTTTGAGTTCGTCAAAAATAAATTTGTTGAATAAATGAAATGTGTACACATTCATGTAATAATAATTTTAATTCTGTATTTAATTATGTGTTCTCTGTCTAAAAAAATTTTTATGTTTTTTAAATTGTCATTCATTAAGGGAATTTCAAGATACGGTAATCGGTTTGAGCAATTTCCAGGAATGTGGACTGTTTTCACGAACATTCCATTCTTCGCGAGGCCAGAAGTTTTTCAACCTTCTCCACTTGTGCTTAACTTGGTTAATTGCAATTATTAAATATTTTCTTACATTTAATTAATTTTCTTAAATGTTCTTGTTCTCTGGAATTTCATATTTACAAGCAAAGTTTTGGAGCAAGAATTTTAAATGCATTCATAGCATTCTTTAGCCTAACCTTAAGTTTCTCAAAAATTATTCCTCTTGTCAACCTTACGAAAGCATCAAAAGTGTTTATGTTCAAGTTTGAACTTTAAGTAGGGATTTAAGCTACTCGTTATGGTTCCTTGTTGTAAGCTATTATTGGTATCATTTTTTAAACGACTGCTGTTCTTGACCAAGAACTACTTGGTCAACTGAATGTAGAACATGAAGTTTTACTTACAGGTGACATCATAATGATGCTTGCCTAATGACACAGTAATACGTTAATAATTTTTAAAAATTAACTTAATTATTTTCACTCATTAATAACTGCATTCCCTTCACAGTTTATACAAGTGATTGTGCTTAATTTTGCATGAACCTCTGATAGCTATAGCTGCAATTACAACTTCCTGTGTCATTATTTTTGTAAGATTAAATTGCTTCCCAAAGTTTTGAAAAACGCTAGTGACAGTTCCTCTTGCTCCAACAAGCAGTCCAATTACTCGAATGTTATTAACAGCATTCTTTAGTCCTTTGTGTGCAAGTAAGTAAATATGTAAAGTACCTGTACCATTTACTCAAGTTACCCCAAGTGTTCTGAGTCCAAGCTGTTAAACCAGGGAAATAATGCCAGGTGCTATTCAGGCGTACTTCAGGTGAAATTTCCAGAATAAGGTTGAAACTTGTAACATCGTTGTTGCAGAAATACGGTAACAAAACATGGGGCTCAGTTCCCAAAACAGGCAATTACAAAGTATTGACGCCTCTTTAAAAACCAAGTATTATCATGCGAATCAGATGCTGCCTTGTTTCTTGCCTATTATTTTGTGTGTCATTCGTCCGTGTACTTAATTAGGACAATAATAAGAGACCAGCCATTATTACTTACAATGCTGTGAATTTTACACGAAGTACATGGGTAATTATAGACTGATTAATTGGCAACTTTCGGAGCATTTGTACACTACCCAGCATGTATAAAGTAAGTTCGTAATAAGTAGCAGGCTTCAGAGAGGACAATATAAAAACAAAGCAACGCAGTAACTTTATACTTCCTTAAATATTGCCCTTTGTCCGTCATTATGTCTGCCTTTATTCAATACAACAAAAACATTTCACAGCAATGGCTCCCAGCAACCTGTTTAAGATGTGCTAACTACTTGGAATCAAATTATGTTTGCTTCCCATGCTTTACTTGTGAACCTACAGACAACTCTGGATACAATAATTCCATGATTTTTTAATCCATTTAGTTCTTTGAAGTTGAATAAATACCTTGATAGACCTGTCGCTACAATGTCTCTCTACCGGACGTCAAACAAGTTGACTTGAGTTGCCCATGAGAGTATGAGACGCAAAATGATTACTATAGAAAACAGCTTTGAGAGTAAAAAATCTGACAGCAAAAAAAATTAAGTGATTCCAGCCAAGGGAGCCATCCCATGCTTTATTTAGTTTCTTTGAGGTCACAAAAGCTACATGCTTCAAACTTGTAATAATACATTCCCATTAAATCTAACATTAACAATCCCTCCACCCCCGGACTTTGTGACAGGCTCGTTGAAATTGTCAATTTTATTTATATCAATTTCCTTGTGTCTAACAAGTTCTCTTACTGAACATGTCTATTGCATTTCGTTGCCTCTGCTAACAAAAAAGTACCTTCATGCCATTTTTCTCGCACCGAATAAGGTAGCCTTTACAATATAACAACAAACAAGCATCTACATCCATGATATTTCTCACCCAGTTCCTTTAACATGCCATTTTTCCTCTTTAAAATATATATTGACAGCAAGCACAACATGCAGCAGCGTGCTTCATGTCTGACAGTATCAAACTACAGAGACAAGCCACAAGAGATTTGCTGGTTGGAAGCCTGGGTCCTCGTGTATTTCAATTCCAATATGTCTTCTGATTCCATTCATAAGTCTCATGTCAACCTGCGTCACCAACGGCGTGTAACAAGTCGCACTCTAGGAAACGCTCTGCTTCAACTATGCATCATTTGCGTTGGAGTTGGCTCTACAAAGGTAGGATGGATGCTGGACGTTATAAATGAAGTCCTTTATAAATAAAATTCTAGACCATTGTTTAGCTCAACCCTTTTTCGGTTGCTTCAGTTCAACTTTAAACGCACAATTTCGAAATTTTGATGGTATCTATGTATAAGTTCTTATTTACATGCATACAGTTGAACAAAGGAAGTAGCTTCTTTCGCCATTTCTTTGTTATAAAGGCATACACATAAGAGGGGTTTTATGGAACTGTTTATTCTCCCTTTCCCTGCTGTATATACATGATAGTGTATTTATTATTCCTATTGTGTTATTCATTTAGCTTTTTAAAGGCTTCCTCGGCGAACCTGATAGAAACGGTTCGGTAGAAAACATATGCATAAATATCTGTACGTGCAGACAGGGAGGACAGAGTCATTTGAGCATTATTATATTGGTTGTGTCCCCTTAAACTTCTAAAAAAACTGTTCCGTATAATAAGCTAAACCATGATTGTAAGATTTTTAGTAGCAGTACTATATATTAATGTTTTTGTCCTCTCTATATTACATTAGTAAAAGTTTTGGCCCACGAAGGCAAAAGTATATGAATTGTGCAAACGTTGGCTGGCAAACCTGGCAAGTGTTTAGTTAAATGCTTTGTGTGTATGTGTGTGTCTGTGTATGTATGTATGTTCTTTGTGACTTGTGCCTGCCATTGTGAGGCTCTTCAGTCTACGTAAAATCCTATGTTTTAGACCCTACATAGTGGAATAGTATACTCGAAGGAGTACTCTTGCATAAACCAACCCCTTTCACTCTTCTCAATGCACAGCCTTTATGTATAAGGTTTGCACGTGGCGAGGCAAAACGAGAAAATGTTCTTATTGCCATACCTTCTCCTGCTCCTATATGTCTGCCTGTTATAGAAAAAGAGAATAGGAATACAGGAGCCCCAGACATTCAAGACGACCGAAAGGAGTCTTATAGGCATAAGCATACAAGAGGAGAGCTGATTTTGACGAAGGGATGAGTTAGAGAACCGCTCATTTGGTTCATAAGCACGTCAGTCTGCGGAAGCTTCAACGACTTCTCGTTTGCTGCAATTGCTCACCTCTCATTAGGAATAAGACGTCAACCTGCATAATAGAAAGTTGTTTACTATACCACCGCAATTGTAAACAGTCAGTGTAACCTGGCTCACTTCATAAATTCAATTGTACTTCATATATAAATACTTGAGAAGCATTTTAGCATCTATCTGGATATACATAGAAAAAACTACACACAACCTGTACCTATACACACACACACACATACGACCACAGTCGTTTCAGGGAGTGAGACAAGTGAAGTGATCAACGTGTTTGATGAGAGCAGCTCTATAATATCTATGCATTTACACTATAGGGTTGGATTATTGGAACTTGGAATAAAGTGGAGGAACTCAAAGTATTCAATACACACGAGTGTACTATATACTACACTCGTCTGTGCGTCTGTTCTGTCTCTCTCTCTCTCTCTCTCTCTCTGCTCCCTTGTGAGAACAGAAAAGTCGCAAGGCAGCAAGCAGGCAGGAATCGTCAGCGAATTCACGATCAGCAAAGATACAAAGAATTCCAGTTGTCACTGTTTGTCAGTCCGGAGTAGACGCACACAAAGTAACGTCGCGGTCGCGGTGTGTGTGTATGTATCAAAATCCTCTTTTTGCGTTTCGAGAGCAATATTATTATTATTATAGGTGAGGATAATTTTTCAACGGTAGTCATATCCTCATCAGGTCTTCTATCAATAGTATTGTAATATTTCTATAATCAAGTTACGGGAGAGCGCTGTCGTCCCTCAGAGAATAATAAAAACTTGGTAGTTTCCAAATCGTGCCACAAAAGTTGAAAAAATTATATTTGCTATGAATACGAAGGAATTGTACTAATTTACTGTAAATAACTGGAAAATGTTTTCTAATCATGAAATGTGATACCAACGAATTTAAGTGCCTTCCTATTGTAAAATTCTAATTAGCAACAAAAACTCAAATGTACAAACATTTGTATTTTACTCCTACTTCTTCCGTTTCTTCTTGACACGTGCATTTTTTGGGAACTGAAACCGTCAAATCTGATTGACTTTTTTGTATACCAAATAAATCGGGAGAATCATTTCCATTGAGATTTGTCTGTGATGGGATCTAACGGCCAAGGTAACTAAAGTTATTTTTATTTGGTTGTATATTTTAAATTTTAAGATCTGGCAGCATAATTCTTGGTTGAATTCGTAAGGAATGTGAAGGTGAGGGCATAGTTGGAGATTATTTATAGTTGTCGTTGACGAAAGTGATGATTGAAATTTGATATGAGGAATTCATTTTTATTTGTGTTCAAACTATGAGGGCTATTTTAAAATAATGGAGATGTTTTATTGACGTAAGGAATTAATTAATAGATTTATTACATGGAGGCAATATTTTAAATTTCATTATTATGATAATGTGGATCGTTAATTTTAGAAGAGGTAATGAAACGTTTGGTTTTAGTAAGTTGGTCATTCCTTCGTCATGGCTTCACGTTTTGTCGATATGGGACGGTCACGTCTGTGTATTGGTGGTGGTGGGACAGGTGTGAGAGGGAATATTGAAGGACCTTCAGTACTTTTATTTAGTTGGGATGTTAATTGTAATTATGGTTGATAGAATGCGAACTGCATTGGTGTTGCGTGTGCTTGACAGAGACTGACAGATTGTCAAAGAAAGTCATTGGGAATAGAATCGTGTGTGTGTGTACTTATGTTAGTGTGTGAGAAGAGCTGAACGTTCAGTTGTTGGGGTCTCTCGTTACTTTTTGACTTGTATACATGCAGTCTCTGTGTAGCTTGGACTGCACGTGTAATTTTCTTTTTAACTTGTTTATATGGAAGTTTAACTTGTATTTTATAGTTTTATAAAGCTATGTGGCGGAGAACTAGTCTTTTTGACAAGGAATGTGTGTCTATACAAGCAAGCATGGTTTTCATTCAGAATTATTCTTGAGAGAGAATGTATGCCTGTATTTCTTGATCTTTGAGATGCAGAGATGCAGGTGGTTTCATCATGTCTGTTAAAGGGCATTTAGTGGATGTAGTAATTGTCGTTGGGGACCTTCGAAGTGACTGGTCAGAGTTTTATGTGGGAGAAGACTATGCGGAATCTTGGAGGGTGATAATAGGTATAGTTATTGGTCATGCTATTAAGAGTGACTGGATTGTAGACAAACGTTGCTGAGTAATTAAATAGTATATATAAGTATCAGGTTTTCCTCCTAGTAATCTCTGAAATGCGTCGCTTATGCAGAATGTAATATTATGGTAGAGGGGAATTTATGTGTAGTTTAAATGCGAGTAGAGGAGCTTGCGAAATTGTCCTCCTTCAGTTTCATTTGTTATTATGAAAGAATTATATTATCTCATCTGAGAAAAATAAAATTCCAGTCTAAACTTTAAACAGTTAAGTAGAAGAGGACCGGTCTTTTTTTATCGTAATGTGATCCGTCTGACGTCTTGTGAATGCAGACGCTATTACTGGCTTTGTCAATCCGAGGGAGAGAGGGGTGGTAACTTGGGTAACTGGTACACGATCATGTTTACAAATATACGAAGGGTTTTATGCTCAAACTGTAGATGAAGTTGATTTTACCGAAAAGTCTACTTTTAATATTATGCACACAAGCGGGATTTGGGAAAGTGTGCGAGTTTGTGTCTGCTTGTGTGGATCTGAGAACTTCCCTTGAAATGTATCAGATCCGTATGATTTGCATCCTCACAAAACATTGATGAGAGCTGAGGATTGAATATATTAGTGAATCGTCAAGTCTCAAGTTCAAGTTGTCTGAATGTCTGATATCATCGTGGTAATTCATGTTGAAAAAATATATATGCCTTTGCATCAAACAATTTTTCCTTCACGACGAAGCATTTAGATACGTATGGGACTTACCTTTTGTAAGGAAGCGTGACAAGTCAGCGATATTGAAAATTCGCCTAAGGTCATCATTCCAAGTATGCAGTTTTTACATCAGATTTGCATTGTATGTCGTAATAGAATGACCTTAAATTACCATGGAATATGGGGAAATGAATATATTCAGTGTCTACTCACCATGTTAACTAATCAAATAATTGAATAGTTTCTGATTTTGACATTTGTCATGCATTTTTGAATTCCTCTCTTGTCAATCTTGAGCAGTGGACATTTTCGATGTTATTCTAATCGGAAAATCTTTTCAGGAAAGCCAAGTTCTTTGAAAGACTATCTGCCTCTTATAAAGCAGAAGGCATATTAAAATTTAAGTACTATTATTCTTTGGAATTGGTTTGGTCTACTAATTAGCTCCTTGAAATTATTCATTGACGATCGAATACATAGTCAAATACTCACGTAATTACACGATGACTTTCATGGATTGAAGACGTATTCAAACAGATGAACTTTGCATGTGACAAGGCAATTCACTTAAATTCTATCGTGGATAATAAATATTATTTGATTATTGTTTTGTAACAGCGACGTTTGATGGGTAGACGATAGTTATATTTCACTACACTCTCTCTTTGCCGTTCTTGAGGGGATGACAACTGTAAATTTGGTTATAAATTAAAATCTTGAAATGATTGAAGTTAAAACCATCCTGTTCCATCACTGTTTTACGGTCCTCAGTTTTAGGAAAGGAAAGCATTTGCTGTGTGGTGCTAGATTTTCATTAAAGCTCTGCTGAAAAGTTCTATTTTATGTGATCGTGTGTGAATGCTAAAAATGTTGTGAGAAAGAACAGTTTTGTCACATATGGCATGTCAAGAATCATGTGTAAAGAGAGAGAGTATTCTAATGATGGAAATATAGAAAGACTTCCACATTGTTTATTAAATACCACAAGCCTATATGGATGTGGAGGAACTCGACCCAGACTTAAGGAGGTTGTTACGTTACATAGCTGGTAAAATTCCATGATAATTCGAGTTCCCCCGTTTTGTTGCATCACTGAATAAAAATTGCGTGTATTTGAAGAGTTTCAGCCCCTCAAATACCAAATATGCACGGGATCAAATTTTTGCAGAATGGTTGAAACAACGTATGTATGCAGTTGAAATGGAACTATATGTATATTCCTTCCTTAAAATCATGTGGTTTCTATTTCGTCAAACACAGCCCCCACATTTAAAGGAAAATCTTAGGGAAATTGCTACTAACTGATGCAAGAGCTTACAGATTTTTAAATTCGGGCTATTAGGGAAGAGACAAATTGGAATGTAAACGGATGGATGACACCGTTTCATTCTTTTCCATGATTCTGGATTTAGCAGTACTATTATAGACTCTTAATGGATGTTTAGTTTACTTTGATGTTGACGCGGTTTACAGGGGAAAAAGCGTGGGTTCGTTGTCCTCATTTCGACCCTTTAACAAAAAATTGATCGGTTGAAAATAAACTCCGGGAGAGAGTAACATGCTCAAGAAAGGAAGAAGCCTTGTCTCTCCGGCTGGGTTTTCTTGCTTTACGTATAAGAACATAATAACTAGCCTTCTCCCGCATACATCATATATGTAGCACACGAGATCTACAGATGCAAGCCCTGCTGCTGTAAAAAGCAACTTCTCATCTCTCTGCATATGTGAAGCTTTCTGTGCGTATCACACTGCAAGCGAAAATATCTTTCCCCCGGCCGTCACTTGACTTTTTCACATGCTTCATGCCCAAGTCGTGTAATCATAATGCTAGAAAATTAACTACCCGTTAGGAAATGAGCGGAATTAAATACTCCGTTTTTTGGTGTGATCTCTCCGTTGGCAAAAATCTGCTATTAATAGCTCTTATTACGATTACACCCGTCATCGTACCATTTCCTCTATTCCCTTACTTGTAGTAGGTAGGTACGTACGAATGCTGGGACTCTGACAGACAAAATTGACTTTGACATTTAGTAGCTAGTTGCAAATACGTTCTCTGCAATATCGTGTGTAGTTGTACGTTGTTTCGCATGGGACTTAAAGGCTCCAGTTTTTTTAAAAGTTGCACAAATCTTGATCTACAGCGTAATAAACAAAGAATGAAGAAGCTCGTAGTTTGTTTTGTGTTTCTTTCGTGCATAATTTAGTTTTCACCCCGCTGTATTTATGGAGAAAACCATGCAGGAGTAGTTGGATATTTTTTATGAACAAGGTTAATCGCACACATGCTGAAGATATATTTGTATGTGGAGGGAGAGAAGGAATTCATGTGTGTAGGTAACTTACTGTGTGTGTGTAGATTTTTTTTAATATCTCACGTCGTACCAGTACCAGTACTAATAATCATTGTTTGAATATATTAGACTATATATCTGACGTGGATTGGGGGAGAAAAGGATCGGTTTATTTAAGCCGAATGTTTACTTGACGAATAAGTTTTGAATACATGACATAACATAAACTGCATAAATAGCATTACTTACGTCGGGAAAGAAGACGCGCGAATGCATTCGAAAAAGCAACAGATGATATAGTTTAGGTGCAAGCAGACGTATCATAAAAATCAAAAAGAACAACAAATTGAAAGCAAAACGATGTACATACATAATTGTTGTGTGCATATGTTGTTATATTAACACGGTTTTGTCTGCGGACAGCAATGAAAACATGTACAGCTTTACTAGGTCGGTAACTAAACTTGTCACATTCTACTCCAAGCAGTTTTGTAAAAGACCATGGCCTAGATTTGACAAGACGCTTTAGAACTTGTTTTTACCATACACCATACCAACCCTACCCTCCATGCTGGTGTATACATACCGCTCTCACTAGCAAGCAACTAGACTGTACACACAGACAGTTACGGGCGTGTGAAAAAAGTTCATACATTTGATGGGAACATCCTACGTCCAACTTTCATACGTGACAAGAAGCTTCGCCGTTTTGTCGACAACGCAGACATGGTATTACAGCATAACCAAACATGCAAAAAGGATCTGTAATTGTGTGATTGCGTATACACATACACACACATTATTACTATGTGTACAAATAATATTTCTCACTCCTGCTTGTCTTTTAATTTTCACTTGTATATCCTACACAGTATACAGCTCTACCTTATTAATTCAGTCGACAATTTCGGCTCAGCACTTCATATACGAACGAAGCTGAATGAATATCCTCAAAAACAATAAAATCGAGTCTGTTCGTATTGAAACATTTATTTGTGTTTTGAGAATGTATGAATTTATCTAATATATATGGATCATAAAGATATCATTTGTGTACACATTGCTAAAATTGTCTTTAACTCGTTTGACGACATACGACATCTTTAATCCGAGTTTCACACACTGGCTATTTGGTCAACTGTCACTGAAGTCGTCAAGTACTGTATATCAAATCGTCATATCTGTTTTGTGTTGAAAAAAGGGGAAATTATGCATGTATTTTCACATATTTAGGTGCATCTGTTGCATGCATCAGGCATTTAACCGTATATTACTAGTGGTTTTGTAAATGTACTGAGTAAATCCACAGGGAATGTGTAAGCCCAAAACATCATAGTCTCCAATTTTTTTCATTTTCAGCAAAAATACCGTGTACCGGATATAATAAAGAACTGCGTTGGAATTTTTGTAATAAGTTAAGCCATTAAGGAATAATGACAAAAAACGTCAATTTTTGGACTCAAGGCTGTATCTCGAGAACAAATGGGGCGATTTGAGTCATTGTTGAACTAATACGTTTAGAAACAAGTTTTTCAGTGCAGGTTTTCGCCGTTTTTGGAAATTCTTAAAATTGGCCGAGATATGAGGGCTAAAGTTGAAAAAACTGGTGGAAATTAGGATTTAAGGCTGTATCTCCAATGGGGCAATTTGAGTCATTGTTGAACTAATACGTTTAGGAACATGTTTTTCAGTGCAACTTTTCGCCGTTTTTGGAAATTCTTAAAATTGGCCGAGATATGAGAACCAAAGTTGAAAAAACTGGTGGAAATTAGGATTTAAGGCTGTATCTCGATAACCAATGGGGCGCTTTGAGTCATATTTGAACTAATACGTTTAGGAACATGTTTTATAGTGCAGCTTTTCGCCGTTTTTGGAAATTCTTAAAATTGGCCGTGATATCAGGGCCAAAGTTGAAAATACTGGGTGTAATTAGGATTTTTCACTACTTTTGCCCCTATATCTCGGCCAATTTTAAGA
>JAQFXU010004248.1:0-13963 GCA_034693705.1 Spatulosminthurus flaviceps
ATTATTCTACTTTGTGCCCTACTTTTAACCATTTAATCACACCAAAAGCCAAATGAAAAAAACTGTTTTAACAGTGTTTAGTCCTCATACAGATCAACCGTATGTGATAAAGATTGGACATGATGCTAATCTCCACTACACTTTTACCCATAAGCAATAAGTATGGTACATTAAATGAGAAAGAAATTATATGTACAGACTTATTAGACATATATATATATATACATATTAGCAGTAATAATTATTATTCCTCTGCCTCTCTCAAACTCATTGCCACTGGTGTAATTGGTCATAATTGCGAAATCATACTTCACTCCTGTCAGAGTTTTAAAAAAATAGAGGCCTTATAGTAATGCAAAAGTAGTTGCAAATTAATAAATTAGTGCAGTCTCTTGTAATGTTCATTTATTTAACATATTTTACCGACACATAGGCTCGTATAATACTGTGTTCAGAACGGGAAAAATTGCTTGTGAAAAGGGTGTTTCGCAAAGTAATTTTGAAATTTCAGGCTTAGAGCAATTCGGTAGTAATGCTATGGACGTGAGCTTTAAGTTTCTGAAGGTTAGCTTTAAATTGAAGGTGAACTTAAGTAGGTGTTTTGTACAAGAGTATTTGCTAGTGCGATTGAGGCTGTAACACTACGTGTAAACATTCAAATGTTACCCAGGTTTTACAACACATTCGCCTATCAGGCTTTGAACCATTAGGAGCTGTAACGATGATTATTGTTTATTAATTGATGATAAATATTCAAAACGTTGCTATACTCATCTCATAGCAGGACAATACAGTACTCTTTTGAAGGATTGAATATACATGTATGAAGCACAGATTATATGACTCCCTCATATAATTTCTTTAGATTATAATCCTCCAGGACTGGAGTTTTTTTTAGAAAATCGTGAGGGTTACTTACTCATACTGAAGTGATAATAAGCATATGCAAAGAATCTCCTCACGCTAAACCACTAACAAACGGATATTATGACTTTGATGACCGTCTCTATATTCAGTTATTCAAAAGATACATATATATAAAACGCACAGGGTGTAAATGGCTGAAGATTTTTCTCGCATGTAAATATGTGTAAAAATGCTGAGGTTAGAGGTTTTTCTACACACACTGGATTGGCAACAATTATTATTGCTAATTAATTTTACAACTATTGTGAGATACGTACATTACATTAAATCGTGGATCAAGCAATAAAAAGGAACAACAACATGTACCTGCAAGACATTTATAATATATGCTATGCTAATTATTGCATCATCAGTTGAAAATCTTTGTGCATATATTTTTCAGTTTCTCAGTTACATAGGTACATACACAAGTTTAAAAAAACATGAAGTATAGTGAGTAGCAGTAGCATTTTGGTTAAAAAGTGTACAATGAAAAAAAGTCTATGCACATGTATTTTGTGTGTATATGCAAGTATTTTTATGACCTGCACGGAAATGTATAGTTTTACGGCACGAAATAATAATAAAATCAGTGCAGCTTGAAACAGTGCTCAACACACATCTCATGCATATCTGGGTTCTGTTCTATGCATGAGTAATGAAAATTCCATGAAAAAAAATCATACAATTAATTCCCTGGGAATCTAATCTGTTTTGCTGTCGAATAGCTGAATTTACATATATACGTAATATTAGTGAATATATATGTATATTCGTTCATAGGCATTCTTCTTCTTGACTAACGAATCAAAATTGTTTCACAAGCATGTACACATTTATATATCCTCCATTATAAAAGCAATTCATGGAGCTAGAACATAAAAATGCTCAAGAAGAATAAAAACGAAAGTGACATGATGAGGTTCACTTTGTTTCCACAACCATAAAGCATTTATTTAATTACCAAGTCACGTCATTATATTTTGAGCTTATAGATACTACAAAGCTTCGTGCTAAAATAAAACCTCCCATCCTCCCTCATTGTCAGCAGGAGTGCCTGTGATAATTGTCATAAGTAAACATTTGTCCAATTATTATTCCCCACAAAAATGAATTTAATTCTGTTGAATGACAGTTATTCTGTCGTCATTATTGCATCTGTAAAAATGTCTGCAGACTTATTCGGTATTCCTCAAAGTACTTATTTATTTTCACTTTAGTATAGTTTCACAAACATACTTCCACGATTCTGTTCCCCGTTCCCCCCTGCCCCTTCTGCCCAAATCATCTGTTGTGAGTCATCCTCTTTGTCAGAGTCAAGCAGTCTATCCCATGTTCACACATTAATATATATTTCATTATAATGATCTCATAGGAAAGCTCCCTAAACTCTTTGCCAAAAAGCTGAATTTACAATGTACTTAGTATTACATAATTCGGGAAAAGCATGCTATGAAAATAAGCCTTTTTTATCCTATTTAAGATGGTGTGATCATGAACTCTTGTAGTGTGAGGTCACATTAGAAAAACTACTCGCAATATTAAGTTTAGAACAGCCATTTACATCACGAACTCTTTTTGGCAATTGAATCTTATTCAATAACTACATTCTTATGATATCAGTCCACCATTACATGAGTATTTAGTTTGGCGGGTGTGATATTTCCTAACAATTTTGCTTTTTACGTAAAGAAAAACTATATTTACTCAAGAAGAATTTATATTGACTGGGTATTTTTACTCTAATTTAGACTTTCCCAAAAATAACATTCTGCATACAGCGTTCTGAATAGTGATATTGACCAAACACATATTTTTATTTAAGGCCAAACTACTCTACAAAATTCTAGCAGTGATACATCATTTTTTATTTGACAAAGGATATGCGGGAGCGCAGCATGGGGTCATCCGTTCTAAAAACCCTATGCCTCTTAAGGGTGGGCATTCCAAGCAGAAATAAACTTATCTATCTGAAGTAATACCCGATTATAGTGCCTCTTTTCCCCACTAATAATCCGCATATTTGCTAATATTATTGGACTTAATTGAGGAAAATTATTTAATTTTCAAAAATAAGTTTGTAGGCGACAAGATTTGTTTCGAAACGTATTTTTTCGGATTTAGTAATGAATAAAAATTATCCTTACATGGAAAGAATGCATGGTAGGCAAACGGAATTGCTCATCATTCTAAACATTCCAGAACTAAAAATATAACAATGCCCGCAATAAGATCGCGATTAATCGCTGCAGTTGTAGATATATGTATATACATAGTAATTGCGTGTATGAATAGATACGTATTTAACGGTCTTTATTTAATTGTATTTTTATTTACGCTAACTGTTGCGTTGTAAGGCGAGTAATAATTATTCATAGAGCTCAACGCTGTGGATGGAAGCGGTATAAAAATGAAATGAGATTTTAGTAATTTCAAGCGGTGAGTGTGTATCCAAGCGTACTGTAAAAGTGTCACTGAACAGAATTAAGAATTTGGCTCTTGAAAAATGATTATTTCCCCTGATGTTGAGGAAGGTTAGTGGATAAATATAAGTGAAAGGAAGACATTAATGATGTAAGTGCAGTTAATGGTAGTTATTAAAGATAGGGAAGAGAAATAATGAGGATAATTGTGGTAGTAACAATAATTGCAATAATGGGAATTTGAATTTGTGATGATATAGTATTAATTGTGATAAATTGTTTTGTCGATTTTAGCACGAACTCATGCAAACTGATGATGCCACCCGGTCTATGCTGCCCTTGTCACCGGTGATCAAGAAGGAAGACTTGGGAAGTCCCTTTTCACCCGGATCACCACCAGATCGTCCACTTTGTTCACCTACAATGTCAACGACCATGTCGTCTACCACAGCACATTTGCCTACAGAAGTAGGTTTCCCATTTTATGGAAGGATCTTACATAAGTGGCTCAAAGAGGGTTGTTTGTTGGCTGTAGGTTTTGGTTGTTCAAGTGTGTGACGTCCTGAAGAATATGAATTGAAGAGAGACTAAAAGGTTGTTTTTTTGTAATTATATTTCAGATGGAGTACAGTAATGGTGGCTGTGGATTCTCATCAGCAGCGTCCACATCACCCAAGTCTGACTTAATGAGTGGCTTCCGTCCCGTGGATACCAGTGGGATGATGTCACAGGATAGTAGCAGTACCATTTGCATTACCAGTGGCCGGAGAAAGAGTGGCTATGAGAGTTCATCTTCACCAGACTCACCTGACCGACACTTTTGCTCTTCTACTACACAATCTAATGGCGATCTCAATCACTCCAGAGTGGAGGTAATTTGTGTGGATATGCGTTAATGCGTTATTTTTAGGAATTGATATCTAATTTGGGCGTTGGATATGCTGCTTATTCGACTCATACGATATTAGTGTGTTATTACTGATGCAGTACAAATATTGACAATAATATCTGATATCATAAATACGGTGGTGGTTAAGATTAACCGTACTGTAATTATTGTAATTGGTAAAAGCCAAAGCGATGGCGCTCTGTATGAGTAAATAGGAGCTGACCACTCTCAGAGGAAAATTTCATTTGATTTTGAAACAGGCTGTTTTAATTCTGAATTTCTGTGAATTCTGTGGCGGGTGTTTTTCAGGAATTTTAATTGTTTATCATTATTGTATTTCATTTTTTTGAGGGTGAGCTCGTTGAAAGATTTTCATAACAATTATAATTTTTATCTGTTGAATCACATTTACCCTTACAAAGCCTCTGCTTGAGTTTTGGTTTTGAGTATCTATACGTAACATATAGTTAGAAGTTGATAGAATGTCATGAGAATACCTGGAGGTTGAAGTTTTCATCGGCTCGTCAATGTACATATGCGTGCGTAAGCTTTTTGTAATTACATATTCACGAGCTAATGATATTCGTATGCTTGGGAAGCGTGGGAGATAGGCACGAGACAAATCATGATTTATTACAAACGAGTAAAAGAAATCGCATAAGTTTTTGAATACAAGGATTCTTTGCTTTTAAAACGAGTACCTGTAGCTGCAGGGCGTCATTTAGTGTTCGGTGCTTAAAAAAAGTTTTTTAGTCTCTTCTTGAGTTGAAATTATTCTGCATTATGTTGTGTCATGTAAAGTGCTTGTAGCGTAAAACACATTGGCGCCGGCCGGCTTGTTATTATGTCCACGAATCTTTATAATCTTTATTGAAATGTTTCACAATTCCATCAGTATGTTAAAGAAATAAAAAAAAAAGTAAATTTTGAAGGTTTTCAACGAGTGAATTCAAATGATGTAGTTTCAGGTGCAACAACCACTTGTTATGCTCTTTAATCTGCTAATGCAATAATGTACAATACATATTTTTGTCAGAAGCTAGGTTTTGCGCTTTAATCTGTTATTGGGCTCTTAAAATTCGTCGTGTAGTCTCAGGTATTAGGCCAAGGAAAGTTTGTATTTGTAGGGGCTGTAAGTTTTTTATTTCAATACATTTCAGGAGAATGGCAAGGAGGAAAATGATGGTCCAAAAAGGCTGTGCTTGGTTTGCGGAGATACTGCCTCGGGTTTTCATTATGGCGTTGCATCTTGTGAAGCGTGCAAAGCATTTTTCAAGAGAACCATTCAGGGTAAGAAGTACAAAAAATCTCAACTGTAATAACGAATTATAACTTGTTTTATTGTTCGATCCACTACTATTCCAGAATGATTGTGATGCATCAAGGTACTTGAGATTCTTTGATAGAACATTTTAAAGTTTCAAGCTACATGTGAGCAGAGTAATTTCGAGTAGTTTAAGCCAATTGGAAGGCTTTCTACATATGTAAATTCTAAATTAGTAATATGTAATTGATTGGTAACTTAGGTGAGGGTATTTTTGCAGAGATGTTTTCTTCGTATGGGTGTAAATTTTCATTACTAATTACTGTATTTTTACTTCAATGCAGCAGCCACGTCCTGGCTGTAATTTGTTAAGATGTTGATATTTAATATATTATGTATTATATGTATATTATATATATATATATATTTATAATATATTGTTAATATGATGATTGTTAAAAATGGATTTTAAAAATCTGCTTCGCTTATTAAAGACGAAAGCCTGATTTTTGGAAGTTTTTCCAGGAGATGTAGAGCGTTTTACAAAACCTGATTTGGATTAAAAGTTGTATAATACATGTATTATTTTCATATGTAATAAAATAGTTTTGTATTTTAGGAAACATAGAATATACTTGTCCAGCATCTAATGACTGCGAAATAAACAAGAGACGGAGAAAAGCTTGTCAGGCATGTCGATTTCAAAAATGTCTTCGTATGGGGATGCTCAAGGAAGGTGTTCGTCTCGACCGGGTTAGAGGAGGAAGGCAAAAGTATCGCAGAAGTTCAGAAATGCCTTACCCTGTTCAAAATGTTCCAGTAAAGAGACCAACTCTTGAAGGTATGCATAGAGCCACGTTATGTCTGTGTGTCAAAATTGAGAATAACAACCTAAGTCAAGTGTAAACATTGTATGAATATGTACTTAGCATAAAATATTATTTTTTGATTTTTACAGAGAATAAAATGATGATAGCTTTAAGCCAGTGTGAACCGGAGGTACCCGCTGTTGGTGCAACAGACCCGCTTTTAAGTGATTCCGAGCCTCGGGTCGTGAACGTACTGAGCGAGTTGTACGACAGAGAAATTATCTCTACGATTGGTTGGGCAAAACAAGTACCTGGTGAGTACAGCTACTAAAATGGTTCGGTGTTTGTGAGGAAGAAAAATTATTAATCATTATCTTAAAAGTCTTTTGCAGAACGAATTATTGCAGTATTGCTTTAAAGTTAGTCAAACTATCAGTATCCCCATAACATGTAATAGTTGGAGTATTTACATCTTTGACTCGCATCTTAAACTGCAAGTGATTTATTTTGGCTTTAGTGCGCTAATAGATACGCGAGAAAGCTTGCGTGTGAATTCTGATGTATTTTTACCCGTCGGCTCAAAGTTGTTTGGTCACCAGGTTTTTAACACCCTAAAATAACCTGATGATAAGTGTAAGGAGCCAGGAGTTGTCGGAAACTCAGATGAGTCCTTACATTTTCTTTTCGACTCGACAAGAGCCAAATGCTTTCTGTTCCAATTTTCTGTTTAACGCATTGCTAATTTTTTTCATAACTTAAAGACTCTAATAACCAATATGTAGTAACTTAGTCGTGTAAAATTCCCAATAGTACAAGATGTAGTTCTGCACCTTAAGTATGCAACAGCCGTTGTCTTTAAGTTGGAGATGTATAAAATCTTCCGAGAGAGCGAGCGCTGATGATCATGGTGTGACATAAATTTTTAGTTATGAATAAAGAAAGTCTTTGATGTCTTTCTGTACTAATATTTTGTCGTTCGAATATGAAGTGACGATAGAGGATTTTACGATAACTGATTCTCATCAGCGTTGTTAATTTTTATTGCGAAATCTTTCTTCTAGTGCATATTTTAATGTGTAGAATCGAGGCTTCGTTTTTCAATGTGGTATGTAACAATGAAATGGTTAAGGGTGTGAAGTTGTGGAAATGAAAATAAATGGATTTTGAAAAGTTACACGGTTTTTCCTTATTGTTTTACAGGATTCACGGATTTGACCCTGAATGATCAGATGCGTCTTCTGCAGAGCACTTGGACGGAGATTCTGACGTTATCTCTAGCGTTCCGCTCCTTGCATACGGGCGGTAAACTTGTTTTCGCCTCAGATTTTTCACTGGATGAGAAGTTAGCGAAAGACTCCGGATCTTATGAATTATATCAAACGGTAAAATTCCCCCATATTTATGATCTACTTCAAAATACCATGTTTTCGGCTGCAAAAAATTCAGTTGTAGTTTACATGGGATAATATTAGTGTTGTATTCATATTTTTGATGGAATTATTATTTTATTTCAGTGTATGCAAGTCGTAGAGCGGTTGGAGCGTGTAGGTTTGTTTAAAGAAGAATATTGCGTATTGAAAGCATTAGTGTTGGCAAATGCTGATACTCGCATTGAAGATTTTTCGTCTATCAAAAAATTGCGGGACAATATTATGTCTTCACTCAGTGATTGCGTTGCAGTTCTACGGTAATAATTATTTATTTTACTTAAGATGTATGAAAGTTATTAGACGTGAAGTGATGAGAACATGTGTCAAGCTTAGCAGCAATAGATAATTAATATTCTTCGTTTTCAGACCAGCTAATGTGACAACACATGTGAATTCACTCCTGCTTTGCCTACCAAGTCTTCGCCAGTCAGACTTAACCATCAAACGGTTTTGGCTCGGTGTTCGTCGTGAAGGGAAAGTAGTAATGAATAAATTATTTGTGGAAATGCTTGAAGCTCACTTCCGTTGACGTCGACCAACTTGTCTTGTTCTCTCCGAAGAAATTTCGAACGTATAGGAACAGTGGCTGCTGGTTAGTTTACAGCGTGGACTGCTAGCGTAAAAAATGTAAAAATATATTGTTCTTGTTGTAATTTAAATACGATAGTACTATATTAGAAACAAAGGTTTTGAAACGACGGGCTCTGATGAGGTGATTTAAAAGCCCCACTGTTACTGTTTTTCTTGCAGATTTTTTCCTTTCGCCCAAGATAATTGACACAAATGTCACGTAATATGACACTACGATTGTTAATTTTAGATGATTTATAGTTGATTTTTCTCTGGTGCGTTATACGTACACCAGTATAGACTACCCTGTTATTGTGTATTGCATCCTGATAAATAACTTAGGATGCCTGATCTTATATGACAAATGTTAATTGTACAATTTTTTCTGTGTTTTTTAAATTGTTGAAACTTTATGAAATCTTATTTCATCTTGTATTGATTATTCTATAGTACATTATAATGCCACTATTTGACTGAAAGAACCATGTTTATTATTCTTTTTATTGTATTTATTCACATGGTCATTATTTGTACGCTCGGTAATAATGACTTTGCTCGCGGGTTTTTAAAAGTCCTTTTCAAATTTACGAGAGCTCGCAGAGTCCGTTTGTTTTATATGGAGTAAAAACAATTTACTATATAGTGCATCCTATCAGGTTTTGGCTGTTGGAAAAGAGTTGCAATTAGTATTACACTGACGCAGCGGTTAAGCAAACTGTTAAACAATTACCTATACAAATCGTTGTTGTTTAACCTCTCTTTGGTTCCCACTTTAATATTTATTATAATACCAGGCTAAATGCGTCACCTGATTTGGTGACTTACTTCCTGTGTATTAAAAGTTATACTCACAATTTTGGTTTTGATTTATAGTATCTTGGTCTTTTGGTGGCTGGTTGTTATTTTTTGCTCGACACAAAAAATATTTGATGGGAAAGGGTCAGAATAAAAGGGATACAGATTTAAAGTACAAGTTTTTAGATACAATAATATTAATTTTTTTGGTTATAAGTACTAAAATATATATTGAAAATAATTTTATGTACACACTATAAGTCTTTGCGTCGAATAATGTAGTAGAATATGTAGGGCATAAAGCAAGGATTAACTTGATGCAACTACTAAACTGACGAAGTGAATGATGAATCTATCGTTGATTTTAGTTTACTCTTGTGATTTTATAGTTTTGGCATTTCTACGAATAGATTTTTTTTGTCCAGCTACAAACAGTAATCCTAATAATATTTTACTGATTAAGCACTTATAGCAATTAATATTATTATCCAAGTTTATATTATTTGGAAAGAAATTTTCCTCTCTTTGTATTTAAATGGAATGAATTGTAGTTACTACCCAAGTTTGCTCTTTTGGATATGGGTAATCGTGATCAGTATAAACTACAAATATTCCTAACTAATTTTGTATAAGAAGCATCTAATCCCACAAGCTAAAAATATCGTTTTATTATTCTCTCTCAGAATATATGAATTTTTGTCCACAGAAGAATCATTACGTCTACAAAGAGTGTAAACCTTTTCAAAATAATCATCATTGTTGGTACGTTTTTGCGGTTCCTGACCTTGCCACAGTTATGCCTCTGTGTCTTGGAACTTCAGTAATATGCACGTGTACTAAAAAAAATATTGTACAGCTGGTAAGCTCGGATTTTAAAATCCCCTTTTTATGAGAATCAGAAAATGAAAAGTTGCATACATTTTTATGGAGTCATTCATGATATGAACTAACTATTAATAGTTTTAAGAACCTACAATATTAAAGTATAAGGAAACTACAAATCAATTTCAATATAAAATGAAACTTGGTGTTGAGCTGGTAGTGTATTCAGTTTTTTGCCGTATGTTCGTATACATCTACACAATTCGTATAAACGTGTTTCACAGAAGAATAATGTTGTCATTTTGAGTCTTTGAGAACCATTTCCGTTACAAAGAATAGACTCAAAAAGCACGATTAGAGATGGTTTAAGGTGAGTGTATTTGTGTCTTTGTGTGTAGTCATATACATGATGTAAAAAGCGAATGCATAGCATATGTTTAACGTACACATCGACAATATTTATAAACTATTGTAATAATTAGAACTCTCGAGTTGTATTTCATATATATATGAAACATATATACCATATATATACACAATATATATATATGAAATACAACTCGAGAGTTCTAATTATTACAAGAGTTTATAAATATTGTCGACGACAAAATTACACAACTTTAAAGAAAGAGTAAAATATATGTAGCATTCAACTTGGATGTAAAAACTACGTATTATTCAGATACATACATACATATATTGTAGAAGAAAAATGCTAGCAGAATTATATGTATAAATAGATGAGAAGTTATATAATGTATATCCATGCTGTTAATAGTGTAGAAAACATACACATTACCGTGTATGCCAATGGACTATATAGATATACATATGTACACAAATAAGTGGTATGCGGGTGTGGTGTTACATAACTATCACTAGAAGCAAAATGTATGAGTTTTTTCGCTAAATGTAATATTACTATATCGTCGGCTAAAGTGCAAAAGGGGCTATAATTTTCGGAACGTTATGGAAAAAACAAAATTATAGCTCCTTTTGCACTTTAGCCGACGACATGCTGGACAAAAAATATATTGCAAAATCATTATGATTGTCAATACTTGTGTATCTCGATTTATATATTTACACACAGTATATGGACACTGGATAAACTAAATCGCGACTAACCTATTATGCTACTCTACTGTATTTTCTATAATGTTGTTAATTGATTTGTATAGTGTAATAGTTACTACTCGTTCAAGAAAAACGTATTGTGGTAGATTTCTCTGTTATAAACATATATATAAATTCAGAATTAATATAGTCATCTATTATATACACAAACTATGTATGTATATTTAATAAGGAGAGAATGTATACTTGGAAATCGGGTAGACTACTATTATGATAAATGCTGAAACGACTGCTTGGATGCGTTTAATTTAATGTATGGGTCCTTAATATGATGTAGTAATCTGACTATATATGTATAGAAATACATTTACATTGCAGCCTCGAAAATTATTGCATTAGTGAAAACACGACATAACAATCTCACGGAACCGCTGCTGAAGTATATAGGGAAAGTCACGTCTGTAGAACTCACCTGATTCATGAAAAAACGAAAGAAAGTTATTACCCTCCTTATTAGTCACATACCCGTGATAAACGATAATAGCTTCACAGTATCAATTTACAAAAGAAATTGTATTAATGCACTTAAAGAATTTTATCCTGCTGTTTTAGGAAATCTATACTCATCTTATGATTACGGGTGAAAAAGATGTCCTGAAAAATTTCTGTCAAAAAATCTAAAGGTGCTATACGAGGTGAAACAGAATTCAGTCGCGAATATCTAATTTCGGCTTAAGTATGTAGATATTCGTTTATAAAATTATGGACTTGTATTGTTATGTCGAGTTTTCTAAAATATGTATGAAAAGTTAAAAATATTACTAGTACCTACGTGGAATTTATTGTCGACAATGTGATTTTTTCCTCCCTCTTATATTTTTGGTGCTAAAATGTTTTAATCACTAGAAGACTATAGAGACATTATATGTGTCATCAGTTATGTATGCATATTAGTATTAATCAAAAATCAAATTAAATATTACTAAAACGTTGTTGTTTTTGTTGTAAACATTTGGTGTGTATGTATTCGCAGCTCTTTTTTCATTAATGCTGTGTATATGAATTACAACTGCTACAATGTAAAAATACTATGTGCATTTAAAATAACTAATTAATTTAATTGATCGCATTCAATTTTTGCATGCCTGAGTACATTTCCCCAATGTATACCAACGTTTGTATAGGGGTTTACATGTTATTATGCGTGTGCGTACTAAAATTTCACCAAATATTTCTGGATTAATTAATTCCTTCGACATGAATAATATTTAAATGGTATATACATACATACAGCAAGCATAAATTTGTCAGTGATGGTAAGGTCCATTTGTTCTGGTCCCTGAAAAGTTGTAATACTATTCGGTAGTTGAGTAGTTGTAATAATCATTGAGTGTCATTAACAAACATTTTGTCATTTTTACACTACTACTGTACGACTATACAAGCACCAGCCATTACTTCTACTACAACAGCTGGTTAATTTTTGAAATACACGTGTTTTTCAAAAACAGAAATAAAATGTTGATTGCTTTGCAAAAATTTAACATGAATTTTCCTTACATGGCTTGATCATTTTTGTCGTTTAAAAGTTTATAACTAAATGATATTTTGTCTGCACGTTTTTACTATGCTTTGCTGCATTCAAATAATTACGCCATCGCGCTTCTGCCTACAATGTGTCACGAACAAAGAGGCTTACAATTAGTAAAATGTCAATGGAACTTTTATTCTATATATGATAAATATTACTTAAATCTCCCTATATTGGGTTATTTTCCTGCCTTGTATCATATAAGTTACATGTACTAACGCATACAGGATATGCATTTTAAAACTCAACTCTAGGGTTACTTTTTCCCAAATAGGAATGCGAAAAACCTTTTTTTCTCAAAATTGTAACAGTTCTGATGCATTCGTAGTACTGAACAAGAGATACACATTGGTGGTGGTTTCTTTTGCGTTATACGAAAAAACCGAAAATCTCCGATATCTCCCGTATTTTGCAAAAAACTGCACTGAAACCACCACCAATGTGTATCTCTTGTTCAGTACTACGAATGCATCAGCACTGTTACAATTTTGAGAAAAAAAGGTACCCACAAACTTATCGAAAATTCTTTTCTTGAAAATCTGTTGGAAAAATTAAAAACTATATATCTTGGGTACATTGAAATTTCAGAGGGATTCATCGCATCGTGGCAAAAGAAAATAGTATATGAAAAACAAAAGCACTTTTGTTATTATTCATATTGTATTATATCTAAAAATATGGTGTAATTTCACAATGCATACATGTGTCGCGCTTCAAAAATTCATATTTAAACATATTTTAGCAGCTGGTCTGCTGAATAAACAGCCTTTTAAACTATTTGAAATTGCCCCAAATTCATTAAATTTTTCAACTTCTACAGGGCTCCTGTCTTTATAAAATGTGTCCTCTAATAGTTAATAAAAATTATCTTTATCTACAAATTCATTCTTTACTACCACACTGGACCCTCCTCTCCCACAGGTACTCAATATTCCTTCTTTCACTGACAGTACAAAGGTACTGCATGTATATATATGCATACTCCACATCAATATTCATCGATATCTCAATCGAAACATTCCATATTTAATCGATTTAATCCTGAGAAATCATTTTCTTCAATCCACAATAATCGATTGTTGCTCACAATCTTTTTTTTCACACAATTTTACCCAAAATAGAAGTGTGTCACCAAAAACGGAGGTAAGTAATTATGTACATTATTATTACCTTATGTACATTACAGAGAGAAAGACTTTATTATTGTTTAAAGCGCAAACAGTAACTTTCTGATTCTATCGGATATTTATTACTCACAAGTCACAAGTATACTCTTTTTACGATGATGCGTTTTTTCTGACTTGCACAGGCAGAGCCCACTCCGTGGGCGAGCCTAAATCAAGCCCATGGTGAGTGTAGTAGGCTTCTGTCAGCTTGCGCTTATTGG
>JAQFXU010004249.1:0-13961 GCA_034693705.1 Spatulosminthurus flaviceps
CGGAGAATGTAACTCGGATGTCTTGCAAGCTGGAGGTTTAAGTATTTGTGGATCAAACACTGGACAACATGGTAATTAAATTGACATAAAACAATTCCACATTAAAAATGTCCATTGCAGTTTAAATTGAATTCGAGTGTTTCTAATTTTCAGTCTATCTTGACAATGGGGAGTCTAGTAACATTGACATCAGCGTAATAATTATTACAGAGGCGTCCAGATACAGCATAAGAAATACTTTCATAGCTTGCAATTCCGAGAATCGAGGTAATGTTAAACCATTCATCATTATAAATGTGAAACTTACAAGTCAATTAATTTATACACTTTGACATATCTTTCAGCTCCAGAAGGCTGTTTGCAATATTACACTTCCCCGGAAGGTACAGTCAGGTCATTCAATTTTGTTGACAACAGAAGTACAGGTGGGAACCAACACTCAAATAATCAAAGGTACTCTACCTGTGTTAAAGCTTCCTATGGAATGAATAGTATCAGGGTATGCTACTATATTTACTAGAGTTTTATTTCTTACTATAGAAAACTAAACATGAAAGAATTTCAGATATTTTTTGAAAACAACTGAAAGATTTGCTCCCTTTGAAATTAGTGGAGACCCTGTCAAGTAACGGATGCCTTTTTTGTAAGTGGTGGGGGCTCATTTGCACAGCCATCAACAGGTTGTTCCCAAGATTTTGTACAAATATTAGGAGGAATGCGATACTGCGGCAAAGGGTTTTCATCTGTGACAAGTAACAAAAATCATGATGTCATATGTTTGCATTGAAATTAGAGAAAGTGTAATATTATTTAATTGTGAGTATTTGTTGGATTAGGTTCTGCCAAGCCATTTATACTTCATGTTAATTTTGATGAAGCGGAAGGAATTTCAATACAATTACCCACAGATCCATCAGAGTGCCCCTATACAGCAACAGATCCTTATACTGGTGTGGTCATTAGGTGTGAACTGATTCCTGACCAGGTTCCAGCCGCCTGCCAGTGTATTACTGACCCAATTCCACCAGAAAAACCGGGACCAGATTCACAAAACACGGGATTTTGTCTTAATTATTTCCAGCTTCCTTAATAGTTGTTTCCACTATTCCGGGTAATTTTAAGTCCAACAGCCTATTATTTACCTGGAGAAAATAAATTATGTTGTGGACCTCAAACTCACAATACCATACGATATTTGAAATCTTCGGATAAGAATAAAATTCATACCAGCAGCTCATAGTTTTCTAGATAAAGCTTACACATAACTTTAATGCCAGAATTAAATTCATAGAACCAATATTGTATACGTTAAAACTACTATATAACAGATAAGTAATGATAATTTCAATCACAATTTGCAACAACGAGTAAGCCTCAAATTCCGGCAAAAATTAGGATACCTCAGGAATTAAATCATTAACTTTATTTTAGCTAATTCGACCCCCAGCAAAGTTATAATGGATTAAATATTTACCAAAGGCTTGGCAACGTACATGATCCAAATAAACTTGGCCAGACCAGCAGCTTTTGTTTAATTTTCATGTATACGTTTTATAAAATATTTCCTTATTCTTTTAGTTTTTATTGAGCAAATGAAAGCGCGGAAAAATATTAACAAGTCGTTCTTACCTTCCATTTGAAATTTTATGATTCGGATGTAAGCGAAAAGTTTGTACGGGTTTGTGTAGCTGTGAGGAAGTCATTGTAGAGGCTCAAATAGATAGACGGCTCTAACACTTGAACATTACAACGCTACCTCCACTTGCCAAATGTAGGATTTTCAACCGACCATTTCTGTCTATAAAGTAGAAACTACAGAAAGCTTTTCACACTACATTATGAATACGCTAATCAGAGTTGTCAGTCTTAAAATCAATATTTGCTTCCATCAATTTACATGTCTAACCTACCTCACTCCACTTTGATGGGAAATGTGGGTTTCAGCCCATCCCAATACAAACGTCAAGGGTACTCACACAAAAATAACTGCGTAATTTGATGATTTTATACACACTGATAATAGTTAAAAATTTACCTCACGAAATTATTAACCGTCAAAAGGTCAATTTTTCATTTCCAAGAAAACAATACGAGCTATATTCACTAAGAAGAAAAATTGCATTATATACTGTTTGAGATGCATGAATGTAACTGAACTCACGATATGAGCTTACTTTAACAAACGCACTGTTCTTTGTTAAAGAAGATGGAAATTATTTAGAGCTCAAGGTGACCTCACGACCTCTTTTTAAATGATTTTTTCTAACCACGCGATCCAAAAAACCCCATGAAACACTTCGGTAAATGGAATGATTTTTATTAAATTGGTAGTAAATTAAAATGATTATCATGCATGTAAATATGTATCTGTGTATATGTCGTTCCAAGCAATCTTTTTCCCAATGGTTTACACTTGTTGCAATTTCATACATATTTGTTGGAAACAAGAAAGAAGAAATTCAGGCAATATTTTTTCATACAGTTTTATCGTGTACCGTCCATGGGAGTTTAACAATTAAGATTTATTAGATTTACATGAGTTTAACTGACAATGGGATCTCGGATTATGATCACCGCCGATTTTAACGAGTGAGGACTCTTTCGAAAGCTATTTTTGAGCTCTTTAAAATGGATATTTCCAAATTTTTTATTTTTTTCGTTTTCCCGCAATTGGATGGGATAAGCTTGAAATTGGGCAAATCTTAAACAAATTGATCCTCCACAACTTCATAATAAATCATAGTAGGATAGTGCAGAATGCAGAGTTTGAAAGCTGAAAAAAAAGCTTTCAGAATCGGTGCTGATTATTTTCCTAACTGGACTGGTTCAAAAGTTATAGGGAATTAAATGCCGTGGGAGAGAAGTATCAATGGAAACCTCATATACAATATAGCGAAATTTTTTTGAGAAATAGACGATGGTTCCCCCAGGCTTTTCCCAACTACAGCTTCAAACCCCTGTAACTTTTGAAGTAAAAGGGTTAGAACATAAATCAGCACAGATTCTGAAAGGAAATGTTTTCCGTTTCAAAACAGGAGGACATTTATTGCAATACTTGGATTTTTGCACGGGCTTTGCAAATATCTTCCTATTTCATATTTTTGCTACCTTGGTAGGGAATGTACACGCACGTACGCCTCAGGATGTTTTGGGGTTGGGTATGCACGAACAACCGCCTGTGTCAAGGAATACAATAACCATATTGACTATCAAAGTATACACTAAAAATTCCTCTGAGAAAACCAAGGAGTGAGGGCAATTTTATCAAATTCCATTTGCATTAGCGGATTTAATTAGCGCATTCATCTTGATAATTAAATTAAATGATTGACCCTTGCTTTTGAGGTAGGTACTTGTACAAACAAAAACCCGTTTCATGGTAGAACCACTCTAAGCTTCCAAGCTATATAAAAGGTTGACATTTTTAAGGCAATCATTAGTTTCTACCAGGAATTGTATGTACACGTTACGCTAAAATGTACACATTTTTCAGCGCCGTCATCATTCTTGGGTTATACTCCATTCCCTCGAATGGGCTTTTAATCAGCGAGGTGCAACCTAATAATACCCTCAGAGAGGGTCGCAGTAAGTTTTTTAAAAATTTGATTGTAAAAAACATAAAATAAGGATATTTTCCTCAATTAATATTTGTTATTACTTCCAGTGTTCTCATTCTTTTCCTCATCCAAGTCCTCCTCAACTGACGAGAGTTGTACAGGGGGATCAAATCATGGCATTTGCGTATCATCGTAAGTTCCAAAATTTCCAAACAATTTCAATCATCATGTGCATCAAGAAGCAAATTTTTATGATAAATTGTTAATATAATTCTGACGTAAGGTCACGCTGCAAATCCAAAGGTGGCGAGACTGTCACCGGGGCTGATTGTCAAGGCGGTTCAACATGCTGCCGATGTAAGCTTGAATTTATTAAAACACCGACTTTCACATTTACATGAACATGATTTTAATTAGCTGCAAATTTTTTATTAAAGTTACAGCAAATTGCACAGCTAGTGCAAAACGAGATGACCCCTGTGTAATAACTAAAAGCGGTACAACAGTTACGAAGGAAACGAGTTTAAATAATAATTACAGGATAAGATACCGTTACAGAAAGGTAAATCATAAAAGTTCTGTCTAGATGTGCTTGATTGTGTAACAACCAACATGTTTGATATTAAACATGGTAATCCAGCCAAAGGGAATCTGCCAAGTTCGGTTGGACTTCGATGAGCTGGTACTGGCTGGGCCTACAGGAACTGGTAATTGTAACTCGGAAGTCTTGCAAGTTCGAGGTTTGAGTATTTGTGGATCAAACGATGAACAACATGGTAACTTAATTAATTTTGTCTACCAAATATTTGAGATAACAATTCTATTCGATATTTCGTACTTTTCAGTGTATCTTGACTATGGGGAGAATAGCAACATTGATATCAGCCTGCGCATTGCGTCAGATACTTCCAAATACAGCATAAGAAATACTTTTATAGCTTGCAATTCCGAGAATCGGGGTAATGTTACACTTTTACAAACCAATATGCTACATTGAAAATGGGATATATTATGGAAAAATAGTAATGATTCAACAAAAATTACATTTCAGCTCCAGCAAACTGTTTGCAATATTTCACATCCCTCGAGGGTAAAGTGATATCCTTCAATTTCGTCGAAAACAGAACTGATGGGAACCAACACTCCAATAATCAGAGGTACTCGGTCTGTGTGAAACCTGCCTTTGGAATGAATAGCATTAGGGTATGCTATTTAAATCAGCTTTATTTTTAATTTACAACCTGCAAATGAAACTTAAATATTTTTGAAAGCAACTGAATTTTTTTTAACATTTGAAAATAGTGGAGAGCTTGTCCAGTAACGGAGGCATTTTTTGTAAGTGGTGGGCGCCCGGACGGACAGCCGCTAACCAACTGTACCCAGGATTTTGTTCAAATATTTGGAGAAAAGCAGCATTGTGGAAAGGGATTTGTGTCGGCGACAAGTAAAAAAAATCAGGATGCTAATTACATTTAAATTATAGATTGTGTTGGTTGTTGTAATTCGGAGGATTTTGTGTACTAGGTTCGGCCAAGCCATTTCTACTTTATGTTAATTTTGATGAAGCGGAAGGAATTTCAATTCAGTTGCCCCAAAATCCATCAGAGTGCCCCTTTACAGCAACAGATCCTTATACTGGTTTCGTGTGGACTTGCAACCAGGTTGATGATCCTCCAGGAACCTGTCTGTGTAGCTATCCCCCACCACCAAAAGAAAGTATGCCTCCCCCTCTAGACTCAGAAAACACGGGATTTTGCCTTAATTATTTCCAAGAAGCTTAGTAAATGTCCAAATTTCAGTTAACCAAAGCACATTATTTGCACGATTATTTTGTGGGAACCAAACTTCCAGCACAAAATCCAGATTTTAAAACTCCGAAATGAATAAATTTGTTTTAAAGGGTTTTTGTTAGAAGTAAGTTTTAAATAGAATATTAAAGGTTTCGTTTTTTAGGGCGGCGTCAGCCCTTTTATAAATTACCCTTGTCCGTACGTCCGTCTGTCCTTGCTCCATCACCACGATAGCTCAGAAAGTGCTGGACCGATTTCGGTCAAAATTTTTCTGAACATTACTTAGGTCCATATCTCACATGAATTCGTTAATTGTTGAAATCGGTCCGCGTGTTCGTTCGTAAAAAACTAAAAACGAAAAATATTTTTTCTCCTAAACTATTCATCCGATCCCAACGAAACTTTTTATACGTATGCATCATAATACTAGTATTATTTTAAAATTAAAAAAATAATTTTGAAACATTTTCAATAATAGGGTTGTTTTTTAAAATTAATTTTTGAATTTTAAAATGTGAATAACTTTTAAATTAATCAATATATTTTGACTTAAAAATTTCCATGGATTTTGCAGATAGAAAAGTGATGTTTTATAATACTATAATACTCGTACATAATAATATAATATATACATATAATCTTAAAATTTCGAAAAGAATCAAAATTTTCAATAATTTTCAAAAAGTTTCAAAAAATTATTTTAGGCTTAAAAATGTTTCTTTCAATCAAATGTTTTTCGTTAAAATAGTTTTTCAAAATTTTTCGAAATTTTATTTTTTGTCAAAATTTTTTCTTAAAAAAAGTTTTTTTGGCTGAACTGTTATTTTATTGAAATTTTGTTTTTACATCAAATTTCAAAATGGCCTCAACATTATTAACTAAAGGGGGTGAAAGGTGACAACGGTAGCTGAAACCGCCCTATGCGACAGCCTGAAATGATCGCGGAGCGATGGTTTTTATCTACAGCTTGCGCATCAGGTTTTTTGCGCCTTGTAAAAATTACAATTGAAATTTCTAGCTTGAACGTCAACAACAAAATAAGAAAAACGCAAATTGTAAACTAGCCCAAAACCCTCAAAGGGGTTAAAATCGATTAAATAATAGTATTACTATGGATTAAGTAATAGACATATAGATTTAATAATAATTGCCGGATGCGATACCGTTGCAAAAAGGCAAATAATGAAAATTCTGAATTACTGTGCTTCGTTATGTATCTACGAAAATATATTTTATATTAACTGCAGTAATTATTCAGCCAAAACGAATCTGTCAAGTTCGGCTGAACTTTGATGTGTTGGTGCTAGTGCTGCCTTAGCCTTCAGGGACCGGAGATTGTAACTCGGAAGTCTTGCAAGTCTGAGGTTTAAGTATTTCCAGGTGAAACAAATGGGCAGTATTATAATTAAATTAATTTTAGCCCTAAATTTTCTTAGATTATAGTTACACTGTATTTTGCCTAACTTTCAGTAAATAAGTAACAATTGAACTAAATAATTATTATTCATGTCATGGGAGACATAAATTATACGAGGTTAATAATAATTATTACTGCAATAAAGATTTGTTAGTACAAAAAAGTATAAATGTAGAACCCTGGATTTGAAATTTAAGTCAAAGAATACTCTCTTCATCCAAAAATATCTTCAGGTCTTTCCGCATTAACACTCCGTATGAATTGTACTATTTTTTAGGCTACAAAAATAATAAAATGACACTTACTAGAAACGAGAAACTCGTAACTTTTCTAGAAAACCGTTCCAAAACTTAAGCAATAAAAGTATGAACTTATTACCAATTTAAGAATTGATTTTTCCGTTGAATGATTTTTTCTTTGAAAAGTATCCGCAAAATCTCGGTACACATAGCAAACACGCGGATTCTTTTCTGAATTATATGCCTATTCACAAAACGCAAGACTCAGGAAAACTATAATGTGTAAAATTCTTTAGACATGCCAAATCAAGTCTTCCAAATAAACTTTACCAGTTCTTGCTTAATTATTAAAGAGCTGTTTCGTAAAATATTTATCTAAGTAATCTATAAACGGTTTTTTGGTTTTTATTGGGCAAAAAATGGGAATTAAGTAATTAACAAAGTCGTTCTTACCTCCAGTTCAAATTTTGTGGCGCGGGTTCGAACAAAATATTGTTTCATGTGAAGTTTCTTAAAAAGATTCTGAAGTTTTTGAACAGGTTGATGTAGCCGTGATGAAGTCAGTGTAGAGAAACGGAACTATAGAAGGCTTTAATGTTTGAATATTGCACTTCTCCACCCAATTGCCAAATGAGAGGATTTTCCACTGACTAGCCGTCTATAGATAAAACTTGTACAGACATTACGGAACGCATTTCCCACTGCACTCTGTAGATGTTAATCATAAGTGTCAATGTAAAAATCAATATTTGCTTGCAGCATTTTGCACGTCTAATTAGCCGAGTATGTAATGTCTCATATCATTTCGCTTTGATGGAAAATGTGTGAGTTTTAGCTTGTCACAATACAAAACTCAAAGGTACTCATACAAAATTAACATGAGAATTTGATAATTTTATAGCTAACGAGAACACACATTGCCTCACTAACTCATTAACTGTCAATGGGTCAAATTTTCGTTTCCCGGAAAACAGTTAGGGCCAATAAGCTGCAAAATTGCATACTATCGTCAAATCGTTTCGTCAAATATGTATTTTAGATCAACAGTCACGAAAAATGAAATAATTAGGACGCGTGTAAAACAAGTAATCTTAAGGAGTTGTCCCGCGGATTGCACATGTAAAGAAAACAAGTGAGAGAAAATTAAGACTGCAATAAATACATATTTTATGATGCTAAAATTATCGGGTACTCTCCTCTCCATGGGAGCGTCAGATTTGCGTCCGTTTCCATGATTGTGAGTTGCATGCATAATTTTTCTCTCCTTTGAAACCGTTACAGCTTGTCACATTTGCTAAACGGGATAATTAATTGATGCAGGATTTTCAAGGGTATTTCTTTTACAAGGATTATAGAAATGGTTCCATTAATGAAATTTCTGTTAATTTTATTTATTATTTCGGCATTAACTGTGTAAAATCTGTACCTTTTGTTAGTTGACAAAAATAGTAGAATAACACTTGCTGAAAACCTGAAAAGCATTAAACGCAGGAACAAATAATTTATAACTAATTTGATAAATAAAATAATTATTCTATTGGTTGATTCTTTCTAATGATAAATTATCCAAGAAATCTCGCTGCACGCAACGAAACCAGGACCCTTTTCAAAATTAAGTTTATTTGCAAAACACATGACTCAGGAAAGCTTTGATGGGTGAAACACTGGATGCATGTCAAAACAAGCAAATAACCTGGCAGTACTAGTTTTTGTTTAACTATTGTGGGTTTCCCAGAGTCTGAGTCGCAAACATAATTTTGCCCTCCTTTTAACTAGTAGTTCTAGTTGTTGTCCCGCTTATATTAAACTCGATTATTAGTTGATTCAGCATAATTTTAAAAGGTACTTTTTGCTGCAAATATTTTGTATGCGTTCAATGCATAAAATTTATTTTCATTTTCCGGGGTTATGTGTGAAGTCAATATCAACTTGAAAAAACGAGTTGTATTTCTAAGAACTTAGCAGGGAAACTAAAATTTTTAGCTCTGAATTTTGAAGATTTTGGGGTAAATGCACCACGCAGCCCACAAAATACAAATATTGACATTTGAAGCATAGACTTGCAAATGGCCACTCCTATGCAACGAGGGCTTATATGAGCGAAATTAATTTTTTCAAATTTGATCTCTGTTTGCAAGTTGAATTATCATCTGCATCTTGATAATTTAATTATTTGATTGACCCTTAATATCTTTAATAAAGGTACTTATGCACATAAAAAGACCCAACTCACATTCACAGTAGAACCACTCTAAGCTTTCAAGCCATATAAAAGGTTGAATTTTTTCTGAAAGAGATTAGTTTCAAGTGGGACGTAGTAGACGCTACATCGAAATGTTTTCCCTCAACATCGCCGCCATCGTTCTTGGACTGTACTCCATTCCTTCGAATGTGCTTTTGCTGAGAGAAGTGCAGCCAAATAATACCCTCAGGGATGAACGAAGTAAGTATTCATATAATTAATATTATAACAAAAAATAGGGATGTTTGTAATATCTATTTTTATTATTATCATTTACTTGCAGTGTTTTCATTCTTTTCCAAGTCCTCGTCATCCTCAGGTGATGAGAGTTGTTCAATGGGGGAAAATTTTGGTATTTGTATTTCCTCGTAAGTTCCCTAATAATTATTTCAGCTACCACGTTCACAAAAATTTTTATGGTAAACAGTTTATATCATTTTTGTCAAAAGATCACGTTGTAAACCTAAAGGTGGCGAGACTATATCCGCGTCTGATTGCCCAGGAGGTTCCACATGCTGCCGATGTGAGTTTGATTTTATTAAATCTCGGGCTGAATATTTACCTTTTGAACATGATTTTTTAGCCGTAAAATTTACACTAAAGTTACAGCAAATTGCACCGCTAGTGCCAAACGGGACGACCCCTGCGTAATAACTAAAAGCGGCACAACAGTTGCGAGGGAAACAGGAATAAATATTCCTTACCGGATACGATACCGCTACAGAAAGGTAAATAATTCAAATTCCGACTAATTCTGCTGGGTTATGCATGTATCTACCAAAATATTGTTGATAACACGTCTGTGGTAATTCAGCCCAAAGGAATCTGCCAACTTCGTCTGGACTTTGATGTATTAATGCTGGATGGGCCCACAGAGAACGGAGATTGTAACACGGATGTCTTGACAGCTGGAGGTTTAAGTATATGTGGATCAAACAATGAACAACATGGTAATTCCTTGTGGACTTAAAAAAATTACATATTAAAAATGTTCATTGGTGCGAATTGAATTTTACGGTTTCTAATTTTCAGTCTATCTTGACTACGGGGAATCTAGCAACATAGACATTAGCGTACAAATTACTTCAGAGGCGTCCAGATACGGCATAAGAAATACTTTTATAGCTTGCAATTCCGATAATCGAGGTAACATTAAACCACACGCCACACATCATTGTAAATCTGATACTTTTATGAAAAGTATTTCTTCTTTAACATATCTTTTAGCTCCAGAAGGCTGTTTGCAATATTACAAAGGCATGACGGGTACAGTTAGATCTTTCAATTTCGTTGATAACAGAGACCCTGGTGTGAACCAACACTTGAATAATCAAATGTACTCGATTTGTGTGAAAGCTGCATTCGGAATGAATAGAATCAGGGTATGCTGTGAAATAGAGCTTTATATTTTTACTTTAGAAAACCACGTAAATGAATTTTGGACATCTTTTGAAAGCAACTGTGAGTTTTGTCCCCTTTGAAAATAGTGGAGAGCCTGTCCAGGAACTGATACATTTTTTGTAAGTAATGGGGGCGTGAATATACCATCATCAACAGTCTGTCCCCAGGATTTCGTTCAAGTATTTGGAGAAAAGCAGCATTGTGGAAAGGGATTTCAATTGGCGACAAGTATCAAAAATCATTTTTTATTTATTTAAATTGAAAGGACAGAAGGCGATGAATCTGGTGTAAATCTGCGCAATTTGTTTACTAGGTTCGGTCAAGCCGTTTATGCTTGCTGTTAATTTTGATGAGGCGGAAGGAATTTCAATCCAATTACCCACGAATCCATCAGAGTGTCCGTTCTCGGCAACAGATCCTTATTCTGGTTTGATGATTATTTGTGAAACTAATGGAGACGAAGGCTGTACGTGTAATTTTACGCCACCGCCTGAGCAAGAATTTCCTGTTCTAGATTCAGAGAACACGGGATTTTGTCTTAATTATTTCCAACTTGCTTAGTTATTGCAACGATTATCTACAGTTAATATTTTCCCAAACAGTCCATTTTTTTACACAAGAAAAATTTATTTATTTTGCGGGTCTCAACTTTACACCACAAATCGAGATTTGAAAATGCCCGAGGGAATAAAATTGATTTGAGCAATTTTTATTCTTAAACAAGTTTTCCTTAGTCCTTTGAAGGGTACATTATTTTTTACATAAAGCACACGTATCAGTTTTAACACGCCATGTAAAAATTACAATTCGAATTTGCAATACGAATATCAATAAAATATAATAAGGAAATTGTTAAACTGTGTCAAAGCCAAAACCCTATCCGGGATTAATGGCACCTCATCATTTCTATATGGAAATTATATTTTAGATTTACTACAACTTAATTATTATGTATATCCTACCATTAGCAGGTAATATTAGTCCAGCTAGTATAATTACAAGTTCTAATTGGAATGTTGTTGTTTAGTTTCTTTTCGAGTCAAAAAGTTTTTTTATACTGCATTAAATTGCGTAAAAGTGCCGAACTAATTTTTTCCTTGAGACTCATCCAATTTTCTTATTTGTTTATCTTCCGGGTTGGGAAATAAATAGCAGTACCAGACAAAATTATTATGGATTGTGACAATCCGGACTCTAACTTTATAAAGAATTTTTCAAATCTCCGAACTGCTTTGTAGGAAAGACAAAGAACTTACTGTAAACAAATAGGCAGCTATTTGGTTGTACACATCTCAGGAATTTCTCCGGCTAACTTTGTGTTCGAAATTGGTAGAAGAAAGTAGAGGAGAATTTGACAGATAATGATTCAGGAACATTTTGGAGAAACCGAAATTTTAACAAATGCTGCCCTGCAACATACAATTTTCATGCCCTCTTCGTTTGAGCATGCCCATGTCCAGCTCAAAATATCATCAGCATTTCGGATTTATACACAAATATGTATAAAGAAAATTTGAATTTCAATCCAGCCAAATATGATGAAATAAATCATCAAACAAAATATCACTGTTTTAAATAATTTCCGTAATCCATCAGAGTGCCTCTTTACAGCAACAGATCCTTATTCTGGTTTGGTCATTGATTGTATGGTTAGTAGTACCACCTGTTCGTGTACTTTTTCGCCACCAGATAGTATGCCTAATCTTCCTCCACCAGATTCAGAAAACACGGGATTTTGCCTTAATTATTACCAACGTAGTAATTTCCAAAAATTCCAGGTAATTTTTAATCAAATTGGACAATGTTTACAGGATACAAATTATTTATTTTGCCGGACCCAACCTTCCACTACAAGCTGATATTTGAAACCCCTGAAGCGATTAAATCAAATTTAAGCAATTTTCGTTCCAAAAAGTTTTACAACATGATATTAAGGACTATACATTATTTTTGGCACAAACTACTTGCATCACTTTTTACTCACAATAATGTAAAATTTTCAATTCGAATATGCAACACGAATATCAATAAAATATAAAAAGGAAATCGTAAAATGCCCCAAAACCCTATCAGGCCTTAAAATGGCTTCCCATTTCCATGTATGTTTGTACTGCAATGTTACGTATAAGCACTTCCATTCGAAGTTAATGTACTGTCCTAGCAAGTATTAGTTCCATTAGATTTTTCCTAACTTTCACAGTGTATCTCGACTATGGAAAGTCTGCAGCAATTAGTGGTCGGACCAGTTCAGTTCAAAACTCAAAATTTTCATTTCAGTTCAGTTCAGTTTGGTTCAAGCCAATTTCAGTTCAGTTTGACCTTTGAACCGAACTGAATAGTTCAGTCCAAGCTTTGAACCAACCTGAACTGAAATCTTTGAACTGATTTTCAAATATTTCAAAATTATGACGCAAATCCAGTGGATTTTGATAAAATGTTTGACAAATGTCGTAAGTTGATTGAGTTGGAATTTTCTGCATGAAGTATTTTGTCCATGAGTAGAGATGTCTGATGTCTCTGTTATTATTTCCTTTTAATTTCGATTCTAAGATTTTCTGGGGTACTGTGGCATCCGAGTTTGACATCACGCCTTGAACTGTTTTAACTTCAGTTCAATTCATTTTGTCTGATGAACCGAACTGAACTGAACCGAAAAGCTGTAAACTGTACTGAAAATTGCAGTTTCGATTCAGTTCACTCCGGGAACCGAACCAAACTGAAATTCGTGAACTACATTAAACTGAACTGGTCCGACCACTAGTAGCAATTTTGACTTCAGCATACGCATGGCTAAAGACGCTTTCAGATACAGCATAAGAAATACTTTTATAGGTTGCTGACAAAAAAAGATCAAGTAAAATAATGTCAGTGAAACTGTTTGTATTGAAATTCATTTTGGAGATATTCTTGAAAACCCAAAAAAATCAACCAAAAGCGCGTTTTTCTGCAACCAAAAAAACCTCATGTTGCCAAAATTTTTCAGCAAAAGATTTTTGAAAAAAATTGAAAAGCTTTAAAACCCATTTTGTAGACCAAAAACCTTTTCTCAGTCAGAATATTTCTCTTCAATGTTTGATTCAGATTGGTAAAAAAAACCTCTAAAGCATAAATTTTATCTATTTTTAATTTTTCATTCCATGATAATTATTCTCAAAATTTAGGAAGGTCCCTTGCAGTTTTATCTAAAATGTTTAACAAAGAGGTCTGTGCCGGTGCTTCCAACATTGGAATTTGCTTGGCAACATATGAGAACTTTAGAATCAAACTGGAATAAGTCCACTTTTGTAAATTTTACGGGAACCGCAAAAAACTGCT
>JAQFXU010004250.1:0-13961 GCA_034693705.1 Spatulosminthurus flaviceps
GATTCGAACCCGAGTATGACTCAGACGACCCTCGAGTAAACCCGAGTCCATTGCCGCTACGCTAATGGAGCTTGTCTAACGTGGTTTCTATTCTTACCTTGATTCGACTAAACTTCTTTCCCCGTCCATGTGATGCATAATTTTATCAATTTTCAAAAAAAATCCGTTGACGAAAAATGGTTTTTTTGAAACAAGGCAATAAAAATGTACCATCCATTTTAAAGCTCGTTTTTTGTTTAAAATTTTACGCCATCATTTTATCAAAACACTGTTTATTTTATGCCCACGAAAGCATTTTCTTTTTGGTAACATTTCATCAAATTTTAAGATGAAATTTCCTGCAGGCTTAGAAAAGTATTACAAATCTGCAAATTACAAAAGTTTACAAACGAAAATAATTTTTGCTACCTAAACACTTTTCACTTCATCATTTCAAGTAGCTATATTTGCCTAAAACCCTGTCAAAGTCAAATTCCTCTCATCAAAAATATACGTTTTTTAAAAACACTCGAAACCATTGAAATTCATGGCAGTAATGGAATAGATAAAAATTTGCTAATTTGTCATTTCCTTCACTTGAATAATTTCAACAGCGAAGTTCCTGTTTTTCCACTTTCATCTTCTATTTTGCTACTAGGAAATTGCAAGTACTTGACATGAGAATTTGTCCAAATATAAATGCCTTTTTTTGCAAAAACCTTCCAGTAATAATTATAGGATCATATCATTCTCGGGAAATTACAACGCGCAATGTCACTATTACTATTCTTACTCGTTTTGACTCCATTGGCCTTGTCCTCAGTTGTAAGAATATTAAATTCAATTTGAATTTTAGCTAAACGCAAACAATACTCCTGTATTATTTTTAACAGAAGGGCCAGGAACCACCTAGACAAAATTGTGATGGTAAAAATTCGTATGGAAGCCTCTGTTGTCAAGGGGAGGAATACTCATACCCGGGTTATATCAACCAACATTTTGTCGAGTCCTGCAACGTGGAACCGAAAACAGACAACCTAACTTTTCAGGATTCAGTGGTATAAATTTCAATGATTTCAATTGTCTTGATTTTTCAAAAACCTTGTCTCGAAATTCTTATTTATTTTCATACGAGTAAATATTTACACAAAACTATTAATTACAGTGGCTTGCCTATGACTGTCATGTCCGCGCATGGCTTAACGGAACACAACTCACAAAGCAAGCTTTCATCTCATGGATTTCTCAACTTCCACAGCCAAGGCAAAATAAACTTTGGAATTTTCTTTCAACAGACGATAAAATTAGCACTGAGACTGCTGAAGATGAAACGACGAAAATTCATAAAATTAAATCTTATTTCTTTGAATATCTTGAAAGTGTGTTAAAGGTGATGTTTTCAAATTTATTTTAAAAATATTTTGCAAAATTGATGGTAGTTTAGCATTTTATCAATATCTCTTGCCCGCAGATTTGCTCAAGTGGATTGTCAGATGATGGCGTAAGCTTTAAAAACATTCCGTGGAATATTAGTTTTCTGACATGTTTAGAATTTTTATGAGAGTTTAAAAAAAATTACTTTATTTCTCGCTTTTCAGGCCGGGGATTGGGTAGAAAAAATGATTTGGGAAAAACTGACAAATTCCTTGGAAAACTGCTCCTCTGGTGCACTACCCAGGTTCCTTTACTATGGCTTGGTTGGATCTTATGAGCGATTCAAAAATTGCAAAACTGAGTTTTACAATTTTCTAGGGGAATCAACATATGATCAATTTGATGCATATGTGGTACATCAATTTCAGTTGTTGAATGATTTAAAAATTACCAACTAATTTGTTTAACCCATTAATTACCATTGATAATTCCTGAAGTAATTGTTACTTTTTGTCTAGATACTATTTTGCGATTCCGCTTCTGCAAATTTTTCTATGAGTGAGCTGGAAAACGAAGATTTAGATTTTCAAACAACTTTAAATTATTATTTCCCCAAGTTCTGGTCGAAATCTGTAAAAGAGAGAGCGAGGGAAAATATTTTGGACAAATTAATTTCCGGGCTTGGTTTCATTGCAACAAACGTGGAGGACACTATTTCCAATTTGTGGGTCAGGATTGATGAGAGATTGGCTAGTCTTCAAAGTGGTATGCAAAGATTGACAAAAATGATGATAATTTTCATACAACCAATCATGGGAAATTATTTCGTCTGGTTTAAAATCTACGAAAATAATTTTTTTTTTTGGTAATTTATAACTATTGCAAATTATATGCGGATTTTTTCACTAAATTAGACAATGCCACTTTAGACACAAATGTGATCCAGCCTCTACGAAACTTGCACTTTAGTGCCTTTGTTAGCACTCTTTTGTGGTCCGAAAAAAATCAGGTATCGTGTTAGTTTCGAGTCTATCCAATTCGCTTTATTCTTACATTCTTGTTAACTCGGATTGTATGTGTATGCGTAACATGTATTTTTTAAATCTAACTTTTTTAATGCAGATGTGTTCTCCATCATCGTAAATATTTGCACCATGGAGCAGCATTTACACACGGAAATGCCATTCAGCTTGATAGTTATTGCCAAATATTATTTCGGCCCTAAGTTTTTTGGAAACCAAATCTAAAGTATTAAAATGCTTGACATTTTTTTATTGGCTTTCGTGTGTACTCAAAAGTTTTTTTTATTCCTTCAAGTCATATCACTTAACATAATGTCACAAATGCCACATAATTAAATACCTCAAACCATTCTTAAACTATATTTCAGAAATTGTTGATAACATCCTTATTATTGATATTTTTCAGCTTGGGGCGAAAGTATGTGAAACAAATCAATTCACCAACCAATATATGTACGCTCATGATGATAAGTCCCGCATATGAGTATACTCAATCAGTTCAAAATAATCAGAAGTGCATTTATCACACCATTGAATAGTGCAACGGGTGTTACGGGTTGGATTATCCCAACATCGCCCCCTAAGATTCCAAATGGAATTATATTTTCCAACATCATTCTTGTCTCGCGTGTCCCGACTAAACCGCTTGTTTTTAACACTTCCCGCATTCCCCCGACCCTACATTTGTTAACAAGCTCAATGCTTAGAACATGAATGTACGAAAACTCCAAGTAAGTTAAAAAGTAAAAGAAGAAATGAAAAATTTGTGCAAATAAAATCAAAACATAAATTTCCAGGGGGATCTTGGAGTGAGCTCGTAGTTTAACTTAGGCAAAGAAGGTTCCATCCCCCAAATTGATAATGAAGAAAATGGGTTGAAAAATATGCCGAAAGATGTTATTGAAGATCTGGTTGTAGAATGATATCAGCCTGTACAACAGCTTTAATTGCTCGTAGTAGAAACGGTTCCTGGAAAAAAATCATTACCATGTTTCAAATATCAGGGTACAAGTGTTAAATTGAATGCTATTGATAATGCTCTACCTCAGAGTTTGATGCAACCACATCTTTAATGACATGGTAAAAGTGACAAGGAACGCACCCAAGTTATAGCACAATAGCATAATCAAAATAAATTTCATTACTTCAACTCCCCAACAAACCCCATTCAACCAGCTCTCAGAATTTCCCAGGGTGAGCATTTTCAAGAAAGACATGTATTCAAAATAGCAAGAAACCACGGTAATCTGACAAGCACGGACCGAGGAACATAGTGGGATAGCAGAGATAATAGCCATGATGGAAATTATATCGTGGTTCCAATGATATTTACGAATATTTACCCCATCAAGTCTCTCAAATGTCTCGAGATAACTCGGAGTGAGATTCAAGAGTAAAGCCGCTTCGTAACGACTCCATTACAGGACACAGCAGAAACAGGTTGCTAGGCCTGTCTCTATACAGGTACAGAGGTGAATCACGATTTTCACAGAGATCTCCTCCAAATGGGCCAGCACTATGGTTGTACCTATAAATTGAACTGTACAATTGAAGCTCAGGAATGCCAACATTGTCCTGACTAGCCATCGCTGCCAAATTTGACTGTAAACTTTGTAACCCTTCTTTGTTTTACGAAATGGTACGAGGTAAATTGTCCCGTTCAAATTATAGACCCATTCGCAGATAGAAATGGTCAGTTTCTCCAACTCTGCTCTTGTGGGAAACTTTTTATAAAATGGTTTGAGAATGGTTTTGTACAAAGCAACCGAAAATTTCATTTTCCAAAAGTTACACTATGTGAACAAGGATTTTGAACTTAGGCTATTTGACAGAGGACACCGTGTAGTTTTCGTATCCCGTACATGATGCTAATAGTGTGTGAATAGTTAGACTGGCAGTGGTGATTCTGTAATGCAGTGTGGTCCTTTGTATGAAACATTTAGAGGTTTTTTCAAAAAACAAATCTACAGATTTTGAACCGATGCTATATGGAATTCAGGGCAGAAATATTTTTAGCTGTTAAGTGATGGTATTGTGAGCTTTGGCTAATGCTATATATAAGTGAAAACTCTTTGAACCTGTTAAAGGGGACATGAAAGGCCGGTTTATCGAGAGATGTGTGGTAGAGCGTATTTGTGAGTAGCTAGACTGGGAATGGTCTATTGATTGGGTTATAATAATTCAGGGGGATTTATTATGGGGAAATAATTTAGGTTGAAATGATCGAACATACTGAAGGATTTTGGGCAATTTTTTCCTAGTGATTTACGTCAATGATTGCCTAGCGTATGGTTTTGAAATGGTAGTTTCACAACTAATTATGATTTTGATTACAATTTTCTTTAATTTGAGTGATTTTTAGTTTGGAAATTGTTTGTTAACCATACTTTCTTAATTGTAAGGTAGAACTTAATGGAATCACTTACATGGTTATATACATACTTACATCCGTGTAGCACTTTGGGGTGCTGAAAGAGCGTGTATTTTTTTGTAGTCATGTCATAATTGAGTAGATTGAGAAATTACATGACAATCATGAGTAAAAGACGACAATTTCACAAGCGATAGGGAGGAAGTTAAGGGACTCCTCTGGAGGAATGTCATATTTGCTGTATTATTCTTTATCATCAAGGACTGTGTCTTTAGCGTTTTTACATCTCACCAAACAAATTTTAACAATGAACCAAACATTTCCAATTAAATAAAGCACGCTTTCTCAGGTCAAAATGATGAGAAGAGCATTTATCACACCATTAAATAATGCAATAGGGGTTATGGGTTGAATTACGCCAACATCGCCCCCTAAGATTCCAAATGGAATTACATTTTCCAGCACCATTCTTGTCTCGCGTCTCACTGTTAATCCTCTTACTTGTATAACTTTCCGCATTCCCAGGATCTTACATTTATGCACCAGCTCAATACTTAGAGTATGAATGTACGACAATTCCAAGTAAGTTAAAAAGTAAAAAAAGAAGTGGAAAATCATCGCAACTACAATCAAAGCATAAACTATCATGGGGATCATTGAGTGGCCTCGTATTATAACGTACGCAAGGAAAGTTGCAGCCACAAAATTTGTAGTGAAGAATATGGGTTGGAAAGTATGTCGAAAGACGGAGTTGAAGATCTTCGTGTAGAATGATATCAGGCGATATAAGCACATCGATTCTTCGTATGATAGAGATTTCCTGGTGAAATTAAGAACATTTCAATAAGCCAAATACCTATCCAAGACAACAAAGGCCACTAACTGGTTGTAAAAAAAATTAAACCTGACCAAAATATACTAAAAAGACTCAAAAATAAGCTCTACCTCTGAATTTGATGCAGCCACATTTTTAATGACATCGTAAATGTGACAAGGAACGCGCCCATGTTGTAGCCCAATAGGATTAAACACAAGAATTTAACTACTTCAACTCCCAAACAAATTCCATTCCACCACTCTTCACAATTCCCCAGGATATACATTTTCAAGAAAGACATTTCTTCAAAGTAATAGAAAGTCACGACGATTTGAAAAGCAGCAACGGAAGAACAGACTGGAACAGCAGAGAGAATCGCCAAGACGGAAATTATATTGTGGTTCCATTGATATATACCTATATTGACTCCGTCAATTTTCTCAAATATTTCAAGATAACTTAAAGTGAGATTCAACAGTAAAGCGGCTTCGTACCGATTGCAATACAAGACACAGCAAAAACATGTTGTCAAACCAACTTCTAAACAGGTAATGAAGTGTACCAGAGTTTGTACAGAGATCTCCTTCGAATCTGTCAACAATATGGCTGTCCCTACAAGCTGAACAGTACAATTCACGATCAAGAAGAGCAACATGGTCGTGATTAACCATCGCTGCCAAATTTTAGTGTGCACTTTGTAGCCCTCCCTTTTTTTACGGAATGGTACCAGATAAATTGACCCATTCATATTATAGACCCACTCACAAGTGGAAATGGTCCATTTCTCCAACTCAGCTCTTGTGGGTAGCATTTTATAAAAAGGCATTTCATGAAAAGGAACAATGTTGTATCAAACAAGTGGAAATTTATTTTTCCAAAAACTATATAGGGTAACGATTTTTAAATGAGGTTGTAGAATAAAGGTTACATATTTTGCATGTGTGAACACACTTAGATCGGCGAAGATGAGGCTAAAATGGAGTTTTGCCAAATTTGTTCCGAGATTATTTAGTGAAACGATTTTAGAAACGAACCTTCCTCACGAATATAAATGATCACACTTAGAAGTTTTCACATAATGAGCCTTTTTAATTAAATTGTCAACCTGTGCGGGTCTTGTATTGCAACGTTGGGAAAGAAGCTTTCTCTGCAAATGAAAATCCCGAGAATAGCAAGGGAAGTAATCAGTTTCAATTAATTTTGCCGGCAGATTTAGGTACTTGCTGGATTTCTTTAGATGAAAATTAGGTCAATATTAGATGATTACAAAAGGGAAACTCCTTACCTGATTGGAATGAAAACTTGGACAAGTCCTGGCCATACAAGTGAAATGAGACAAAGTTATATTCAATTGTAAGTTAAACAACGCTGGGAGTAAATCTTATTCAGATGTTTTTCTCATTAGTTCTAAAATACCTAAGTGTAGAAGTACCTAAATTCTTTGGTAGTTCCAAACTTATGACAATCAGTGCCAATAACTCCAAAGCACAGTTTTGTATTAATTGTCTTCCCCCAGGATTTGTGTAACAATATAGGTACAGAAGCTTTCCCTGCAAATGAAAGTCAGGGAGATTGAAAGGAAGAAAATCAAATTCATTAATTCAATTAAGGTACTTCAATCAAAAACATTTAATTTTCTCATGACTTAGGTGCTTCCCTGCTCTCAGGTACTGAGCAAAAGAGGTGAAAATTTCTGCAGAAGAACACGGAACATACATATTTGTAAGGAAAATGTCTTTACCACATCTGGGTGAAACTGGATCAGCAGAAACATACACACGTGTAAATTATATTAAATCTACAGAGGTAGTTTATTAATATGGTACAATGTGGGTCAATCATATTCAGCTATTAATCCAGTTAATTCTAAAGTGCCTGAATGAGGAAGTACCTAAATTGTAAGAAGGAATTTAGGACATTCCATTCCTTTTAATTACAGCTCAAAAAGAACATACATAATATTTTTTTTAAAAAGCAAGTGGAGATAATATTTCAAAATCTAACCTCGCAATTTCGAATTATGACTTGTATAATGTACACAAAGATTTTATTTTCCAATTTATGGTGGCTTGTTCAAGTGGTTAATTTAATCCTAGTTACGCTTTTATATTGTGGAATTTACTCTTAGCTTAATATTTCTTGCCTGATTCTTATTAGTAAACATTTTTACCAACTTCAAATGATCTAACTTGGTATTTTGTTTCAAATCAGAAGCCATATTTTAGCTAAATTGTCTTCCAATGGAACTTGTATAGCATACTGGGTAAAGACTTCCTCTAAAAAAGAAATTCACTAGAATTACAAGGGTAGGAATCCATTTCAATTGATTTTATCCACAGATTTATATGTATGTAGTTGCGAAGCAAAAGTGGTGATAATCCTAAAGGAAAACTCAATACATACTCGTAATGAAAACTTAGACAAGCCTTGGCAACAAGCTTGTGAAATGGGAAAAACAACGGTGGGAATAAGACTTATTTCAGTCATTATTCTCATCAGTTTTAAATTACTAAAGTAAGGAAGTGCCTACATCTTCTGGCATCTTTGACGCTTGCGACAAGCGGTATCAATAACTACATTGTGTGCCACAGCAAGAAATGGGGCAAGTCATTCATTTCAATAACTTCTTAATCTTCTAAAATGGGAATAACAAAGCGGTGTTTTTTTCTAACAGCTAGACCAAATTTTATTATGAAGGTGAGATTATGAACAGCAAGATTTATGCTTTCAATCCCTGGGAAGATTGTAAAATTATGAGGGATCTCATCATGGGAATTTATGAAAACCAACAAGACATGCAAAAAGGGGGTGTCAAAGGAAGAAAACTCAGTATGTGATGACACCGTAAGCCCGTAAAATATACAGAGATAGGATTTGCTTAAATGTAGAAAACGAATACCATTGAACATCAAATTGACATTTACTAAAAATTAATTTATGTTAATTCGCTATTTCTATAAGAAATATGATAATTTGTACAAGTTGTGAACGAAATTACAGTACAACTACAGTATCAGAATTAAAGTACCCAATAAAATAATGTCTACTTGATAAGTAGAGCATTAATTGTGATGTTAGACACGGAGTAGACAATTACGAGGTAGGTCAATTTATCGATCATGTACATCGAGCCCACCCGGACCCTCATTGGTTGAAATGACTTAAATTCCTTTCTCCACAACTTCGATTCCTGTGTACGCCAGGACCTCAAGAATTCCTCAGAAATCCATCGGACTTGACCCAAATATGAAAAAATGGGGATTTCTGCAATGGTATATGTAGCAGCTGACAGTGGATAGAGAAGGTAAGGTGGCATTGGGATCCGATCATGAAATTTGATGGTTACGAATAGACAAAAAGAATGTCCGAGCACGAAGAAGATAAAAAACACTGGGAACATGAACTTATAAGTGCAATGAATAAATTGCTCATTGAGCTTTTGAAAGAGTCGGAAAATATTCCTTGCTCTCTCAGGACTTGCATCTCTCATCAGCTCCTTCATATTTTCACTGAAAATTCAACCAAATGCTCCATAAATTTAAAATTCAAAATGCAAATTTTGTATATTAATTAATAGTGCGTCAATTTTTAATCAATTTACCATTTCAATTGTTCCATCCAGAAATTATTAAAGACGACATACACCAAAATGATGACAATGAAAATGAAGATGGAAAAAAAGAGAAAAAATTCCAAGTAGACCTCAAACACATAAAACATGGGCCAAACAAACCAAAATCGATATTTTCCCGGAATGGCTGTGTTCAACCAACGAGAATCCTCCGAATCAAATATGAATAAAAATGACTTTGAAATAACCAAAGTAAAAATGGACACGTTTAAATACCAAATAAAAATATCCACACCGTCCAATTTCCCCCATTTCTTCCCCGCGTCCCATTTCCCTTCAAACCAAAACAATCACGAATTATGAAAACACGTTGACCTCATCCATGCGTTTCGTAACTTAGTGAAATTGCTTACGTGTCAAGCATTCGTCCAGATTAAAAATTCCATTAAGGAGTGCTGAAATTTCCTCACGGACCAATCCAATATTTAATTGGAAAAAAAGTAACAAATATAGAAGAACCAGTAAGTCAAATCCACCGAGAGCTGTACAATGCTACGGCCCGAATAAATTCCCCTTAAGAAACAATGAAGAATGAATAGTTGCTGGACAAATAGATAAAATAAGTTTGTTAGCCACAAGAGCCATTTTAGCTTGGATATTTTCCGCGTCAACCTTCTGCTAGCGGAATCCCAAGTAAACGGCAGGGAATTGAAGAAGGACGAGATGGAAAAAAATATTTTGCAGCCTTTGTAAGTGTATTTGGAGAACATTGTGTGAAAAGTATGTCCGGACGAAAATGTTGAGCCAGTTCCAAGGGATGGATAAAATTGAATGAGCTCTCGGAATTTCATTATAAATAGGTTAGCGCTTTTTACGCCATACGAAAACGGTAGGCATAAATGTGTGTACAATAATAATAATTGGCCGCAAATTGCATAAATAATTGCACACCACCCTAACGTCCTAATGAGATCACACGAGGATATTGCACAGGCTATAAAAATGGAGCATAAAAGTTATTCGTAGAATATAATTGTTTTTATCAGTTTCCAAAATGATGGGCATACATGATTATCGTACAAGTTTTTCGTTATGAGACAAATTATCACGTGTCGATTAGCATATACAAATATCACAACCAAATAAGGCCTCATGGCCTCAAGGACTAAGTTTATTGCGTGCATTTACTAATATTTACTTCCTTTCCTAATGACATCGAATAAACCGATAGAATTCTATTCCACTAGTGACGTCTTTCTTCTTTAAATTGTTATACTTAATCACATGTGCATAATTCGTACAAATTATCGAGGAGCAGTAATTTCTGGGCACATTTTTTGTAAATAAAAAAGCCACAAAATTTCTAGTAGTAGAACCGTATGAAATGCAGAATTACCTTGAGTATTTATCGTACGAGCCCAAAAAGGTACAATTAACTGTAGAGTAATTATTGGGCAAATTTTTCGTTTAATGAGCCCCACATAGCCATAAGATGGGTTCTCTAATGGAAAGGGGCGATTATGATTTCACAATATCAGGAGCGAATAAACTCACGGGTTAAAGTTAATCATGTTTATTTGTTATGGGACGAAAGGTCACACTCACTTCTCTGGTTGAATTTTGTCTTCAATGAGATAAAAAGTAGATAGCTCCATATGGTCAAATCATATCCATAAGTGGAGAGCACATCTGCATAAAACAAGTAACCTAATGTATAATAACATATAAAATATAACAAGCAGCATTTCAGAAGAATATAACCTTGAAACTATTCTTATCTCTAATTTTTCAAAATACTGTAACAAGCCAATTTTAGCTGGAGTCTCATAAAAACCACTATTGACCACTTAGTACCACTTCCAAGAAACTAATATTGTTGCTTCAGTATAAGTGGGAAGGACACTCTTTCTTATGATTCACGTAATTCGATGGAGATGAAAACAATTGTATTGAGTAAAATAAGTCTGAGCATACACACCACTCATAACAACGCAACTAGCATAGCTGGTGGGAACTTCCTTGGTAACACTTACCATATGCATAATAGTTATTTTCGCTTTTTCTATTACAAATAAATACAAAAAGATGTCAAAATCATTGCTATGTGAATTCCTCGTCGCATTAATAATATTTAATTATTTCATATATTATCATATATTATTCATATATTCATAAATTATATATATTATATATTCATATATTATAATATATATAATTAATTAATATATTATATATTCATATATTAATAAATTGATTATGGATACTTTTAATCTAAATAAGATGCTTTACAAAATATACAAGCAAGAAATATTATGACTCTGTTTCTGTGATAATACATAAGTAAAATAATAACAGCTATCCATGATAAACAATTAAGGATGAAATCCCACTCCTGCCAATCAACTCGTAAATATAACTTATTATTGATTTTTTCATTTTCGCATAATGATGCGACCCACCTATTTACTGAATTTAATAAAGGCTTTAATAAAGGCAGGATGAACTAGAAGGACGGTTGCACTCGGAAGGAGCTGGAGAAGTTCAGGACTGATTTGACTATCACCGGCAACCCATGGATGAGGTGAACTACGGCTGTTATCAAGACCCGACCAGCATACCTCGACTGACTCTACAACCAGATGAGCGTCACATCCCCGTCGTTTCTCTCTCGCTCTTCCATACATTCCATAGTTGTTCAGAAATCATATATGATTGTATGTAATGCTAATTGGAAATAATAAAGGAGGTACAAGAAAACACTGTCAGACCTGCGGGTATAAATCGGATTATAAGCCCCGCATTTTATGATCACTTAAAAAAGGCACTTTTGAGCACAAAGTGGCACTTGCATAATAAAAACGAATGAATATTTCATTAATGTTCGAAAGTGCCACTAAATTATTGCGCAGGTACTACTGCACAATAATTCTATAAATCAACAGTTTAGTTCTATGCAACAAAAACAATACTTTTGAAACTAAACAAACACAGGGTATAATCTGTAGCCTTAGCAACAAAGTCTTTCGCGAGTCAAAAACAGCAAGCTAGAAATTATATTACAACTGGCAATGGGTGCGTATTTTTCCTTTATTCGTGTATTCCGTTGAATATGATGAGTTTTAATTATTATTTTTTTAACTTATTATCAAAGCATTGACAGAGTTTGATTCATTGCCCTTGTTAAAGTTAATTTTGTACTTTATTCAAAGTAGCAACAACAGATATTACAAGTGAATTTTGATTAACACATAGCAGACATAACCTCCTTATTGAGCTAATGTAACTAATGATTTCGAGTGAAGATTCAAGTACTAACTAAATTACGTTGACAGCAGAGAAAGAAATTCTAGATTGACTACTTTTCAATAAAGAGCTTATAGACTTAATATTTTAATTGAAAGCGTAATGTTTAGTAACTTTTATGTGTAAATAATTCTTATACTCTACAACTTGATAAGAATTCATTAAAAGTTATTATTTACATGAACCACAAAACCACATTCCATCAACTGATGATGTCTTTAGATCATAGGCAGAAACTGCAGCGCATCGGTGATGATAGTACTTTAGACAAGCATAGCACTGTATGGATGGCCCTTCGGATTCCTCGTTACATGGACATCTGAAAGTTTACAATTCTGAAGTAAACATTTTAACACCACTATTTAATTAATTTTATTAAAACTTCCATACTATCAACTACAATATCATCGTAATAATTTTAAAAAATAACCTTTCAACGGTTTCAGAAATCCCCGCAGAATTCAATTCGTCAGCAATGTAGCTTGCTATAATTTTTTGAATCGCAACTTTTAAACTCCAGCTAAATTTAGATGATATTAATATAATTTTACTACTTACAATTATCACCGACTTTCTCGCTCTCCATATCGTAATCTTCAGTAAGTACTTGATTTAATTGTTCCTCCGTCAAGCCTAAATCTTCCGCCCATACTTCAGATTCCTCCGGAGATTCTAATTGCCAGAATGTTACATTCGTTTCCTGGATACTTGGGCCTTTAGTTTCATTGTCATTGTTCACGTTAACACCAGAATTTTTGGGTCCGGATATAGAATTGTCCAAACTCGAGCTTTCAGCTGTGTTGCTTCCATCCAAGTCAATAGAAAAATTTCGAGAACAAGGAGCTAATTTTATCAAAATAAATTATGTAAATTTATTGAAGTAATTTATAATTAGAGTAAATGAATACACATTTGTGCTGATTATCCATACGTATTGTGGGGAAAAGTTTTCGTCGGAGTCTTGATATTTCACCAGCTTTCCGTCCTGCTTTACTTGATACAGCTCGTGCGTTAAGACCCGAAAGTGTTACGGATTTGCGAATCTTTCGTTTGTTTTGAGGCTTCATGGCTAATATTTCGCTTTTTCCTAAACAAATATTTATTAGAGTATTTAAAGTGAGAATAAAATCAGGTTTAATAAATTAAAATGTGATTAAAAATTAGATTTTTACTAATAATTTTTGCCACAGCCATGTAATGCTCACAATGCTTTCCTCCACAAGAACAAGTCTCCTCTACACAGTTAACCTGTAAGTTAGTCAAGTTAGTGAATCCAAGCAATTATATCTAAACATTTTGATAACTGAATGATTACGGCGGTTGGGTCGCATCAGAGAGGCTATTTTCTATATATAATGTAGTGAAGGATACACAAACCTGAAAGTTGTGATTATTTAAATCAAAAACACTAAAAGTGCCTCCTATTATTTTTACTCGGTCCGTTTTTACGAAAAAATCTGCAATCCCCCTTTTGTAGTTCATATCCTCCAATCCTACCACTTCATTATTAGGAATTTCGACAGG
>JAQFXU010004251.1:0-13960 GCA_034693705.1 Spatulosminthurus flaviceps
GGAGAAAATCCGAAAATGTCCGAATTTTTAAAAAATCCAAAAGTGGATTTGCAGATGGGTGATATGGCAAAAGGGTGCTCTTATGGTAATAGCAATCCATAAAAAATGTAAAACCCATAGCTAAGGAGGTGACAGCTCGATATGAATGCTTTTTAGCTGAAAAAAGTTTCGAACAGGGTGCCGTACGTATGATCACGGTTGAAAATGTGAAAATTTTCGCAGCCGTTGATGAAAATGTATTGTTTTGGTCATAACTTTCAAAATTCGGGGGTAAAATTTTAAAAAAATTGTCAGCCAACAATACTTGGATAGGTCTTTCGGTGGGTGAAATTTCGTGGAAATCAGAGCCCTCTGTCCCAGAAAGTCCGACTATATATCAGACATCCCTCGTAATTCTTAGGGACATCCATAAGAATTTTGATGATGAGATTTTGTAGGATTTTCCTCCTCATAATTTCCTAACTTGGCTGGTACATTATTTCAGAGAAAGTAACAAAAATATTTCTTTTGACTGTGAAAGAATTACCATTTTTTGGAAATACTTGTACTGTAAAATGTATCGGTTTGATGGGGGGAAGTATCACAAGAATTTATTGTAAGTGACAAGGAAAGAGTAAAGAATTTTTGAGTGGTAGTTGAAATGATGTAAAGTGCTATTTTTTACATTATTTCATATTTTGACAGAAGATTAAAAGTTTTCCCCATATTCATAGATTTTCCGGGGAAAAAAAAATTCCCTCTGTATTATTAAAATGGATCCTTTTACAACTATTGTTATGTGGTTTTAGCTCAAGACCTTGAGTCTCGAGTGTATTGAATGGGAATAAAAGGGATGAATTGGGAGGGAGGGAGAAAGTAGTAAGGAGAGTAACAAAAATATGAGGTGTCAGTTTCCCACTAATATTTTACCTTGATGGATTAGAAATTTTTCTATGGATTTCCCTGTATTGTTATCTGGTAAGAAAAAAAATTCTTCTCATATACAAGACTGTACACATTCCTACATAGTTATGTAGAGAGCCTTGAGGGAAGGGGTACAATGTGTAGGAAATAAATCAGGAGAAAGAAGATAGGGAAGAAGAAAAACTTGTATAACTTTGAATGGAGAAGCTTCTTCTCTGGAGCTCTAACATTTTGCTACGTGTACAGTGCATACGAGAAACTTGTAGTAAATTGAATTTTAAAGGATGTAAAAATAATATAGTGTAGGCGTTTTTTTCCCAGAGGAACGTCTATATTCATTGTGTGCGAGGCTTTTACAAAGTGATACTTGAGCATTAGATGAACACTTAGTTAAGTAAATTAATCCTTATAAGTGTATACACCCACTAAAAAGTTATTTGTACAAGTTGGAGTGGTAATAGGTTTTTTTTGGAGGCATCTTTTTCAAAGGTTGGATTCCCCTGTCTTTAGGTTACACCATCATAGGGATTTTAGATGGGAAACAAAAGTATATAAGCTTATCCAGTTTTTCTGAATACTTTTTCCAATTTTACCTTGAAGTTAGAGGAGGTGTTTCATTTTATCCCAGGAATATCACCATGACTCTATGTACTACGTACTACTCTTGAGCGTATATTATCTTCTCAGGTTTCTACAGCATGGCACGTACTAATGAGGAAACCTCAATGGATTGAGGATGCAGTTGTTTTCTGTGTCAGTGTGAATTTTCCCTTTGTACATTTTGTTTCCACTCGGTGTTCTAGAAGAACGCTATTTGATGATAATTTTAAACTGTTTTTCTCCATTTTAGAATGTATGGGATTAAAAGAATTGGTGTTTTTGCTGACTTTATCATAGGGAGTTAAAATGCAGTGAATTCAAGGGAAGAGGGGGGAGGGGAAGTTCAAATGACATTTTCCCCTTGAGAAGAAAAGTAAGCGGGGATATTTGATGATACTTGAGTGTTATGATGGAATTAGATTTTTTAGTGCCTTTTTTGCACTCATTATAGTATTTATTTACTGTGGATTTTATTAGCATGTGAGACTTTGTTATGAGTTTTTGTGATGTAAATATGATCATATTGGGCTCGGCCCCCAAGAAATACTCTACCAAAAATCCATGAGAAAGCAACAAAATTTGTCATCTTCCATCCAAGAAGGACTGATCCCAAAACACTGTGTACTTATAGCTCAATAGAAGGATAAATAATGAGGGGAAAAGTGGAGAAAGAAAATCACAAAACTAGCACAAAAATGTTGCTAAAAAGAAAGGGAAAAAAATTAAGGGAGGTCGTTGGAGCAAATTATGTCATCAATAGCTCCCACAAATGCAATTATCCCCAAACTTGTTTTTTCCTTTCAGCAAAATGCAAGCCCTGCAATAATAATAAAAAGTACGCCCAACCATTCCCTATATACTTACAAACCATCGAGCATACAATGTATTATTGAATTAAAGAATAAGGTTAGAAACAAAAAAAACCTCCCTTGAAAAATATATAAATTACCAAGAAATCCATGTAGAAGCTTAAAAGCTCCTCATATTTGATTCTACTATAAGTTTTTTGACAAAGCCAAGTAAAAATCCAAGGTTGGAATAACTCTGAAAACAACTGCAGTAATTCTTCACAATATGTTACTATACTACACACTACACATACGTATATGTAGCTTGAACAATCCGTACAACTATCTCCGATTTTGACTATCTGGCCCGGACGCGTGAGGAAACTCTAGAATCAGCTTTAGTTGAGAGAGAGAGAGAGAGAAAAAAAAATCGGACAAAAATGTCGGCCTAAATTTAAGAACAATAGCTTTAGCTGTACTTTCTCCCAACAAATGGAAATGCCACAGAAGATATACACACTCATATTTCAATGTAGTTTTTTTCCCTTCTCCAAACAAGGAGTATCTCCCAAGCAAAAAAAGTACTCTTAACATAGCACTTGTCTCCTCTGTTTTACTTCACATATGAAAAAAACTTACCACGATAATATTAAATTGCTTGGTCTAAAAATCACATGTGTTTTTTTCCTATGCTCTCCACGTACATGAAGAGAGATAGAAAGACCAAAGAGAGAGAGAGAGAGATTGGAACTGAAAATGAGATGCTTCATGTCTCCATTAGCTACAGATAATAGTAATAAGAATTGCATACCTTTCTTTGCCTTTCTTGGTATCTCCCCTGAGAAAGGACCATGATTAATCCCCTGGTCCTTTTGCTTTTGTCATTTCGATCAATGAGGTAATGATTCGTTACGGAATTTTGTAAAACTCTTTGGTTTTTTTTCTCACGGCCACAACGAACCCTCCCAAAAGTCGCCTTCAAGTGAAGTACATAACTTGCAGATTACACCGTTCCACAAGACCCATTTCCACAAGAGCTCGAGAAAAGCATATGTGGAAGCATGAAGACAAGGAAGTCCTTGTCGTTGTAACTTGTGGGGTAATGTAGTATCAATCAAATAATTTCATGCTGGATTTTTTCCCCTTTCCCTTCACACACACCAATCACAAATTCTGAGGCTACAGATATACCCATTTAGTACAGATATATTAATATATCAGAGAGTATAATATGTAACTTATAAAGGAGGAATAGGACTCAGCAGAAAAATAACTTTTCGCAGTTGAATCAACTTGATATTTACTTGAGTCAGAGGAAATCTTAGAAACTGTCGTCAGACTGACTTCCACCCACATATCACACCAATAGGAAAGAAAACGGCTAATGTCAGGGCCCAGTAGTAAATTACCATCAGTTGCTATTTCAATGGTCGGCTCTATATACGTCATTGGAAAAACCTCATTTTAGCTGGAAATATATTTTTTTACCATGATTGTAGATACATCTGTACAGAAATCATAGTTCTTTCAACTACTGTCTGCATTTGTGTATGTTTTTCTGGGTAGCGTATTTTCTTTTTGTTTGTGTCAATAAGTGTATGGAATAACGCAACTGTATTTCTATGAAGTGTTCTAATTTTGGAATTTTATGTATTCAATGTTTGTATTATAAAAATCATTGGTAAATAAGCAGAGTTGTGTTTATTTTGTAGGTGAGAGTTTACATATGATGATTACATACGGCCAAGTTTTTCTTTACATATTATGCCTGGTGAAAGTCAAGGGCTGAAAGTTGGAATTTAACTATACTATGGCGATATAAAATTCGAGCGATACTTTATTGGTTGGTGGAAGTTTATAACAAAATCAGGCTCTTATTTTCCTATATGTATATAATGATTTATTCAAGGTTGATTCGGTTTTCGCCCTTACAACCGTCATGTACATATGTAATAATTTTGGAATAATAATATGCCTTCTAATGGAGGAACAATAAATTGATCACAGTATGATGTTACTGCTGCAACATAAAATAAAAAATAAAGTATAAGATTCTAGGTATGTTGTTTGAGTTTTTCACTTGCTTTACCTCCGGTTAATTTTTGAAGTGTTCTCGTTTTGTGTGTTTGAAGTTTTATTCGAGTCTTGGTTAGTCTGTTTACCAATGTAACTTGACCAGGCAGCGGTTCTTTTCCCTTAAACAGTATCCCACCGTCGGCTGTATATTCTTCTCCATTAATTGTTATTCTGTTACCCTTGAGTTTTTGCGTTCTCTTTCTGGCCTTTGCGATGAATCTTCTTATGAGAAAGTTGTTCAGCTTCTCTGTGGGTGAAGCATCTTCTTTGATGTATTTTCCATATTGTTTCAGCTTTTGACTAGTTGTGAGTAGATGTGCAGCTTCTGATTGTTTCGTTAACCTGATCAGGATTCATCTATGTCTTTCTGATGTATTTCCAATACGATACTCTGTCTTGATGTCTGTAGGGATTGTGACTATTTTGTTGTTGATCAGCATGCCATTTATTGATCTTTCAACGAGATTTAAGTCTCTTCGGTTGTTTCAGCTATTACGCAAACTTTGAGGTTGCTTCTTCTAACCAATTTTTGCAACATTTCATCTCCTTTTCTAGTTTTGGAAATCTCTGCTTGGATGAAGCAATATCTTCCTCGAGTATCTTGATCATTGACCCTTGCATAGTAATTGTAGCTTGAATGTCTCCTAAACTATTTCCTTTAGTTCTTTGTCGTTTGTGTTTTCATGCATTCTTCCGATCCCTTCGTTAGTCTTTCTTGGATTGCTCCGAACGTTATTTCGTATTCTTTGTTCGTTCGGCGCTTCGGTCTTCTTGTTTTTGTCGAGTTTCCTTTTCTTGATTGGCGTATCTGTGGTTGTTTTTTGTGCCTGTAGTTGTCCTGTCCTGGGTGGCGAGTTAAAGTGACTCATTCGTATTTTCCTATTTTCATTTGTGTGGTGGTGAAATAAATGTAGGTATTATTTCCCAATACATTGGTGAAAGTTTGCATGTAAAAAATCTAGCTATTATTTTCCAATGCATTTTTTTTCGTGAAAGTTTGCATATAGCAAAATCCGGCTCTTGTTTTCCTCTAAATTTGCATGTTAAAATTTTGCACACAACAAAATCGGGCTCTTATATTTTCCAACGCATTTATCTGGGGAAAAATCCGCGTGTAACCAAATCATGCTAGTGTTTTGCTATGCATTTATCTGGTGAAATTACGCATGTAACAAAATCAGGCTATTATGTTCCTATGCATTTGCTTGGTAAAAAATTCCATGTAACAAAATCGTGCTAGTATTGTCCTACGCATTTATCTGGTGAAAGTTTGTGTGTAACCAAATAGAGCTATAATTTTCCTACGCATTTGCATGATGGTGAACGCTAGCATGTAACTAAATGCGCCAGTTAATTCTCTATGCGAACACTGGTGAAAGTCTTTTGATAAAATTTACATGCAGCATAATGAACTCTTCTAGTTCCTAATAAAAGTCTAAAGGCTGCGATTGACCAAATGTGCGTTACATGTTGACCAAACTATCTTACTGGTTAAAGTCATAGGGTGAAAGCTATAGTTGGGCATCTTATCAACTCCCTACACATAATTATTAATACATAGACGAAGCCCCTGCATAATGCTTACTGATTTATGGTGAAAGTTATAGTAAACATAGAAGACTATAGAAGTGATGAACATTAAGAAGGATTGGATCCTAGAAACATTATTTCCTTGTATGCCTTTAAATGGAGAAAATTACAGTAGTTGTTGCTAAAAAGGAGGACACAAGTTGCTTCATTACAGCAAACCTAATACATATAAACCAAAGAAGTGAAACTAGTGAAAGCCAAATGGAGCTAAAGTTTGGGAATAGATCCGAATATTTGTGGGATGATGGTCGTTGAAGGGAGAGATGTAGCAAGAGGGACAAACTATAGTAGAGGAAAGCTTATAGGATTGGACATATGCTTGAAAAATATTCCAAAAGGTTAAATAATACTTTAAATCGACCAAACAATTAAATTTCCCTTTCAAAGGCACCAATCCAGATAATACTCCTCTTATCCTTACTTCCTCCTTCAAGTAGAATAAAACCACAAGAAACTCATGTCCAACTTTAAGACTGAGTAGCGTAAATAATTATAGTCCATATAGCTCATAGTCCATCTACCATTACCAACTTTCTCTATATATTTACATGGATAAATTCTTACGCAACATTTTCCCTGGCTAAGTTACATCCACTGAGAGAGAGAGAGAGAGAAAGTGAGTGGAGAGCTTAAGGGAATAAATTTAAAGAAGCCGCTCTACTTAGAGTAGATTTGGCTCCATCCCTTTTACCAACATATCAGCGCCTTATTCCTATCTGACAACTGAGACCAACGAGTTGATTGGAACTTGTGAAGGCCATGTAATAAAAGCTATAGATTTACTCAAACGGAAATTTGTCTCTAGAGTAAACCTTACAAGAGAGATATTTACGAACTGACTATGACTTCATACAAAGTTTCCTTCCAACCAATGCACTGGGTAGTTTAGAGAGATACAGAGACAGGGAGAGAGAAAGCCAGCTGGAGAAAGCTTTGAAAATAAATTTTAAAAGAAAATTAGTAGAATAGTGCATTTTTCCTTAGCTTTTAATATTAAAAGTGCTGAGAGTTTGTCCCAAGAGCCGTTTTGATAACGTTGGTGAATTCCTCCTAAAATTTTCCTACTATCTTCAGCTCCATCTACGCTCTTTTCTTTTATCGCTCCTTTTCTCATCCCCAAAAATTCAACTTTCTCTCTCTCTCTTTCTCTCCTTAACGTATTAATGAACTCCTCAAATGAAGGGAGACAAGGCTATGAGAATAATTCAAAAGATTTCTCTCTTGTCCTAATCATTGTGAGAGCTCCTCCCGGAAATTACAACACTACTATATAATTACGAGTACCTCTTCATCATTTAATGATTAAATCACAATTATTTCTAAACCACGTACATACTTTTAAAAACTCGGCCCATTTCTTTCCCTCACATGTCATCTCCATTATCAATTATTATTAGAGAGCATGTGAGTCGTCAAACTTCTTCATCAATGCTTCATCAAACAACCCTACATATTAAATTATAAATGCGCCACTCATTTATGTCATTCGAAAAAAGAAATCTTCTTCCCAAGACCTCCTGCTCTTTTTTATGAAAACTTTTTAGTTAAATTAACATACACACATACGCTCAAATTATTACTACATGAATTCAAGCAATAATAATGGGAGAGGAAAAATACTCAGGACTATTTGGGCGTTAGAGTGAAAACGAAGGAAAGTTTACATTGGAGGAAATAGGCTCCACACTGGTGCTCATTAAAATTTTCTCTTTATAGGCATTTTAGAAGATGGTTTTCAAGCAGTTGCACCTCTTCATTTTTATTCGTACGGATTTTCCAATTTAGTTGGGCTAATTTGAGTTAAATGGCATCGTTCCATGAATTATTTATGTACTGTTTGATTTCAAGGAAGCTGTTAAAATTGGTGAAAGTTGGTGAAAGCATGGTGAAAGCATGGTGAAAGCAGGTGGAAGGAGGTGAAAGTACGTTGAAATTTACTTTTTAAAATTGTCAAAAAGCATATATTTCCATATGAGAAAAAATGGAAAGAAAGCTAGAGGGAAATTTTTGTATGGAATAATTTCTCCCATAGATTTCCTACCATCGACAATAACTACACGCCCTATGGTTGTAAGTTCCTCTCGCTTCGCATAATAAAACATAGAATAATGAGATGAGATCAAAATAAAAGACTTGAGTACATCAACTGGAATTAACGACTCATAGCTCCTACCTTTTTCGAGATGCTTTCCTCTATAATATGTACCAAGTTAAATATGATTGACAGAGAGGGACGACGTACATTATTCTCAATGCTATGTATATATGAAATTCAGTGGAAAAGAGTGAAAAGGCAAATTTGAATAGTTAGACTCCCACAATGTGACTCCGACTCGGGATGCATGTACACATGTATATATACCCATAGAAAGAGAAGCACCAGGACTTGGAGGCATGACACACATTCTTGTAATGACCGAGAGATATTTCAAACACGATCTCCTCGAAAACCACAAAGGCTATAGCGCCTAGATTTGATAACAAGCCCTCCCTTAACCATTTGTCGAGATTTACACAAGTGGAAAGGAATGAGGGAGAGAAAAGTTTCATGAGCGAATCATCTGTCTTGTCAAATTTTTTTAACCATGAAAATAATGCTCATGATACCCAGCAAATGTACACACTGACATGGAAATGATGAGGCTTTGCGGATCTATTGATCTGCACGTGAAATCACTTTCCCCTGGTTAGACCCCGCCATTCCAACATGTACTATCCTTGTAATCTATGAACTTCTCCGCAACTTACATTCCCACCATTGGATCATTCACTTGTAAAAAAAACCAGTTTGTTGCACTTCCAACTCGCGTCAACCCTAGACTTTTCTCCCTTCCTCCCATCCATTTTTGTCCACGTACATACTCACATTTACATGACATAAAAATCCCAATCCTTGTCTATCTCAGCTATATTATGTGCCTGTCCAGTCATTCTCAAATTCCAGGAATGCACTTGTTGTTATCGATGTATGATTTGTAGGCGCATCCGAATTACAAATGAACTTTCTTGTACATTAGCATGTGCCCATATTTATATGTTGTAAATATGAAATTTCTTTGCTCTGCACAAAAAAAGCTTAGCCAGACTACAAAAAAGATGAAAGTAAAGAGAGAAAGGGAAGGTATGAGATTTGGAGAAATGATATAAATGCCATTATTCTAATTCAATGGAGAAAATTCACATGAATTCCATGAGCATTCAAGCATAATATTCAGAACATATTATGAGGGTCTACATTTTTTCCATTTGACCTTTCCCTCATCAAGACATTTTACATTATAGGGAATAACTAATAAATCCTAGCTGGAAAAAAAATGTAGGTACTTTACATTTCCAAAGTGCTTCTCCACTAAAGCCATGTGAATTCTGGGAAGAAAAATAATAATATGAATATGAGGAATGAGTGTAAAGGAATTCACCTGTGACGGTTCCCTAACCATAATAGTTCCTACTTTTCTTTCCCATGTGCCACATCCATATATATGTACGGTCATGTATTAAGAAGCCAGGACGTAAAAATCATGTTAGAAAATAATGGTGGGGTGCAACCACCCATAGACAATACAGTAACTTACCACATATATAATACGTACATATGTGAAGTCTACCATACATAAAGATGATATTTATTACCAAAGCCTTTTTCTTGTTCGGATATTTTCGGATTTATTCATCAAAAGAAAAATTTATTGAAAATTTATTACCTTACAAATTTAGTATTGTTTCTGTAGGAATGTGGTCATTTTAGTAGGGAAGGCTAGCATTTTTACATATTTTCTCACCTCTTTTCACGTTCCTCGTCAAGACTATGATTAAGCGGTCCACGGTGCTTTCTCCTTTCCCGTACTTTCAAAGGGATAAATGAATGGTGAAATTTTCAAGTAATAATAATTTGTAGAAATTTGAGTTACATAGAAAAGTCTGAGGGAATTCCATTGTAATATAAAAATAAAAGCGTAGATTCATTAAATTATTAGTCCTACGTGAATTAAGGGGAATGGATTTTTTAGCTCTATCTCTCGATACAAGGAGAATACTCTGGGAATTATGCTCCATGATGAAATTATATGGGACACATGTCACCTCCAAGGACATTGTTTCCTCCGTGGGTAAAAATACTACATATTGAGGACGAATGAGGATTTTGACATGAGTAGTAGCACATTTCATTCCTTCATATACTAGATATTCTCATAGGATGGGGCAGATGAGTGAGTATAAGAATGAAAGAGACTTGAGGGACGTGGATTTGAACGAGAGGACGACGAGAGAGAGAGAGAGACATAAAATAAATGAGAAATCCTCATACTTGACTTCCGTATTGATTCACAAAATACGTATGGATAATAGTCATGGACAAAAGCTATTGTACGTGTGAAAGGCATAGAGAGAAAGAGAGAGAGAGAGAGAAATCCGAGCAAATCTTTAGTCTAGAAATTTTTGATTCAATTCCCTTTGAATTTCTATATTATCCCAGATTACGTTCACCATTCGACCTTTCCTTTCTCCTAGTCTTGTCCAGTTAGGAGGGAGGGAGGGAGAGAAACATGAGAAATATTACTTTCATAAATGAACTTCCTTCACACACTCAAATCACCATAATATGTTTTCTAGCTATAATAGAATTAAACTCCTTTGTTCTTCTCCATCCTCCGGATTCTCTCCCCTCGTCAATTGTTTACCAAGTCCCCTATTTTAGTCTCTCAGCCCAAACAAAAAGTCCTTACAATTTACTCCTCATAAATACAAGACCCCTCCTCCTCTTCCCTATATTATGGATATCCTCAACTCCCACTCTTCATATTATCCCACTCTTCCTCTAAAATCTCAATATTCATTTTTTTTCTCCCACCTCCTCACTCCTAAATTATAAATGGATACACAAAAATATGTCAACTCTAAAAAAATTGTATGAATAAATTTGAGTATGAAAAATAACAAAAAATATATGCGGAAATAACTTATTTTTTCAATCAGAAAATCTCTTTAAAAGAGAGCAATTTTTTTTACTCTTTTCGTATATATACATTCATATATTATTTTTATTATATACTGACCATACTCAACATAAGACATAAATTTTACATATATCACTTTAACCATTATTATTTTTAACACACCGAAAAAATTCCCTTTCAAAGCTTCCTTTTCAAATTTTTGTCCTACAATTTTTTTTTATTAGTACATGATAATTTTTACAACTCAAGGTAACAATAATTTTATTTTTATTTATTATATTTCATTAATTAATTAACTGCGCCAGCAACTGTCAACGAACGTTGATAAAATGAAGGTAACATTTATATTTTGGTATGCCTTCCATGTATATTTTATATTATTTATATATAGCACTGTATAGGAATCACTCCAGGGCTTTTGAGAAATTGCCTTTTTTTTTAGAAGGTATAATAGCAAAGAATTTTTTAGTACTGCTAATAACATTTACCCTAATATTGTAATTATACGTTCTAAGCACTATGTTATAATGTATAGTTTAGCTAAGTTTTTACATAGATGGTAATCATTATGTATAAATTTTTTAAATATGAATTTATATGTGTGTAACCATCATAAATGATTTATTACTTTCTCTTTTATAGGGAGGAAGGAACGTGTGGGGAAAGGGGGAGTGTTATAGATATGCTTTCTTATATAAGCACAATGTATTTTTTTTCTCAAGCCGCACGTCATACCCTTAATTTCTATACCTTTTGACAATATTATTTAATCAAATCCATCACATTCATAGTTTTTGAGAGAATTCTACAACTATTGTAATTAACGTTTATCGTACAATGACTTGGTTAATTTATGATATAATTATTATTAACCTACATGACATTTTTAAGTAGTGTTATAATTTTTTCAATCATCCTTTCTTCCAAGTATACTTTTACATAATATGTAATTATTACTACCTTACAGAGATCTAAGGATTAAGCGTGTTTACATTAGTACCATGTTTCATATTTCACAAGCACCCACACACAGAAAACATCACGCTATGAATACATAATGTGTTTTTTTCCCTCTCCATATGACATTTTCACCTATTAAAAATCATATGATGTTGAGACATTATTCTCAACAGCTAGTATACAGTGGGGCTCTATAGTATACTAGTTGTTGAAAAAAACAGAGCTTTATTACAAATAATGCATATAATCATAATAAAGTCAAAAAGAAATTATGTGACAAAATTAAAACTCATTTCCTTCCATGTAGACATTTTTCATACGCGGAGAGAGAGCTTTTACCCATGAAATGTAGAATGATGAGAAGCCATTCATCAGATTAAATTAAAATGTCATTTGCGAAAAAGTTTACATTTGGAACAATAACACAATCAGCACCTTATCTTTTTATAGCACATTTTATCCCATTATAGTACATAACTCGATTAATAGAGCAATAATGTTAACATTACAAGAAGGTATAGAATAGCACGAGAACTACATTTTAAATTCTTATGTAATTTTTACGTTTATTCTCACATATTATACTTTGTTGTCTTGGAATTTTCTCTCACTCTCTCAGTTAATTATTAAAATTTTAATGATTAGTAATAATAATTTCTATTATTCTCTCCCTTAAATCCCAATTCTTTTTTTTCGTTTGATGAATTTATTAATTATTCTCACCTTGTATTATTCTAATAACAATTGTTATGGAGGAAAACTTAAATTTGTAAATTTTTTTATCACATTGGATGTTACCATCTAATATTGAGGGAAAAACGTGTGGAACCCAATGAACAGCCCTAAAAATATCCTTACATTTATTACTATAATAATTTAACATGGGGAAAGATTTTATCCCTCCTATCTTCTTCACAACTACGACTAATTTCGTTTGTTTCGTAGTTATATTTTTTCATATTATTTTATCCCTATATTTACCTTAAATTTGGAGTGGGGGTATATCTTTATTTTTATAGTAATTTTAAGGGAGTGGACGTCAAGGGGGGATTCATAAACTAAAAACTTCTCGATTAAAGTTAACATTATGGTTGTAAAAATTTCTCCTTCAATATACGATATAGACAATAAGATTCCTATGAATATTTTTTGACCCTCAAAATCCTTATAGGATGAATTCTATGCATGAACAATGCTTTCTTTGGAATATAATGTAAAAATTTTTTCTTACGTGGTAATAATTTTATTACAGTCCAGCATTTTAGTCCTAATTTAATACACTATTATTAGTTATACTTTCATACTTGGTAAGATTAAAGTTAAAGGGATGAGAGTTGGGATAATAACACATAAAATATGTCATTATATTATGTAGAGAGTGTCCTATGTATATTTGTAAAGCGTAGGTAAGTGGATATCTGCACAGCAGATAAAATACCTTAAATATTTAATACTTTCACTCATTTTTTTTCTCTCTCGCTCTTTAAGACCGAGACTACTTGACGGATCTCCATGATGGAGAAAGCCGCTCCTACATAATTTTTTGGTCGTTGATTGTACTGTAAGTCCATTTTTCAAGACGTACAAAATACATATTAAATTTATGTTTAAGAACGTTCATTTAATATATTACAATAATATTTAATCATTAGTATGATCATACTATACCTTAGTTTACAAATCCTTAAATAATTATGGTTGAAATTCCATTTATTTCCCTAGCGATGGGAAAAAATCACACATTCTATGACTATACTTGAATTACGAATAATTATTATTATTAGAATTATCATTTGAAATCAATGAGTTTATTAATTTTTACAGTACAGATATCCAATCCGCAAAGAACCCTTTGAGACTTTCTCCTGTACAAGACAAAAAAGAGCTGAGATTTTTAAAGACTTTCTCCCAGTAGAAATAGCTGAGATTTTGTGACTTTCTCCTATGAAGAAAGCTAAGAGATTTTGAGACTTTCTCCTATGAAGAAAGCTAAGAGATTTTGAGACTCTCTCCTATGAAGAAAGCTAAGAGATTTTGAGACTTTCTCCTATAAAAGAAAGCTAAAAGATTTTGAGACTTTCTCCT
>JAQFXU010004252.1:0-13957 GCA_034693705.1 Spatulosminthurus flaviceps
ATAAAGGCTTAAGATGGTTGACAACTCTGTTAGACCTTCGGGTATGAATCGGAGTATAAACCCCACTTTTTTTTTATTTTTTTTTTTTTATACTTGAACTTGATCGCAGCTCTATGCTGGTCTATACCTCACCGATTTAATCATAAAGTCATGCATGGACCTCTACCACTGTAAATACATTCAGCGCACATTTTTGGTACAAATGTGCTATAAACAACTAGTTTTTTGAGAAAGATTAATTCTACATTTGAAAGCTTAAGGTAGTCCTGCTCGTTACTACAGACAAAAGGTGAAGCATCCAATAGCAGCTCATATGGCTAAAAACATCCTTTTACCGCTGCGTTGGACACTTACAAGGAGAACTTACAATTAGAGCTACTGCTTATCATCAGCAGAACATTTTTGCTCGTCGTTTCAAAGCTACTTTTTGGATTTTCGCCAAAGATGTACAACAGTGAAAAGTGTACAGAAAAAGTATCTTAACTTTATTCCATCATTTCCACTACCCTTAATCCTCAGTAAATGGTGTAACATATGGCTTGTGTGCAGGATTATGTCCAATCATATACTTAAGAAACACACTGTGACATATCTTCCAATTGTTGTCGGGACTGACAATGTAAAAGCTCGTCCGTGAACAGACTCCATGCTCCTGCCACACAGTTACGTAAACAGCCTGGGAATATAAAACTTGGTTGCAATCTATCGGTTGACAAAACTAAACTGGGAGCTTCGTTGAGCAATAAGCACCTCAGTTAGATAAGGACATATTCATAGACATCCCCAAACTTGAGAACCATCAAAGACTGTGTTGAAGAAAGCTGTCAATTTTTTAGTGTCATTAAAAAGTGTTACTTTTAATTCTATGTTTATTTGGAATTAAAAATTGCATGGAGTAAACACCCCTTTGTACAGCATTGGGAGTCAGAATAGTCCTTCAGAAAATTGTTTGCCAATGGTTTCGTGCAGAAATTACTCAAAATTTTTGTAACCCCAAATTACTCGACCGAAAATTAATAAGGTACAGATTCGTCTTTCTGGCAGAATAAATATTGGATGCGCAACTGTTCTAGGATGAAACTTTTAGGCTCGTACTATCATAGTAGCAAACATCTCTCTGCCCCCTGCAGCAATGTGAACCTAATCTCAAGCTATAATGTCCACGAATCTAAAAAAGCTTCAAAGCTAACTTATAAATTAATTAGTATTCTATATTTTGATACTAAATTCAGCGTAATAAACGCTACGATAATTTTGGATGGTACTCTATTCTACCCGCTTCTTGCACGCATACCTCCGAATTAGGGAATCTAAATTATTTCTTCAGTGCAGTGGAAAGCTGACATTCACATATTGCTTGACATGAATAGCAAGATTTCACGATATGAAGGTGTAAAAAATTACACAATTTAATTCCATCAAAAATCTCCCTGAGTAAACTGAAAATACTTCTCAAAAATAAAAGCAAAACTGAAAACATAATCTCCTGTTTTTTTATTTCAACGGAATTGGACGATTTATTATGCAAGTGAATTCTGTTCAATTAAAATGCTTAACGTCTTCCTTCAGCTTGCAAATACGAATTCAAACCGAGTACACCATACGACATTATAATATCCTCTATCCCAGCAACAATGCAAAGAAAAACACAAGTTTTCCTATAGCTGTCTTTCGCTGTTTTAGATGCAAGGTTGTAGCTGCAGTGCAAATACTGTGATTTCAAAGCATTCTTACACCTCCACCTTTAGTTTCATTAGATCTTAGATATGGCAGTGAATACATATAGATATACGTAAGGAAGTGCGAATGATGAAGTGAGAAAGTCGTAATCAAAGCGATTATTTTCTAGAAAAATCTAATTAACTATGTATGTAAAAACAAATTATTATTGATATGTGTGTATTTATTAAGGAGACTACGTATTATCAACGGTGGAGCGGTGGTATTGTGATATAGTTACACAAAAACATTAAATACAGATGAAAGTAGCGGTTATAATAAATTTGAAAGACTCCAGAACGAAGTACTGAAATCAATGGTAGAGTTATGGTGTCGAGAAAGTGAGCGAGAACAAAGGTGAATTATAAAGCAATGTTACGGTTGGTTGCGTAAAAATTCAATGAGTAAATTCAACGTATAAAACACTGCGAACTCATGTATTTGTTTGTAGCGGCTTATTTATTTCCAAAGGATCCAGAATGCACAGGAACAACCCCATGTGAAAGAAATTCTGAAGAACTATACCCCCACTTCTGCACACACACATGCACACGGAGTCTGAAGTTGTTTCAGCCTTCAGTAATCGTAATCGTAATCGATTTAATGGTATAGACAAGATTTAAATGCTTGACACGGGTGAGAGCGAGTGAGACAGAAATAGAAAGGGGTACAGAAACAATGTAAGTGTCCACTCAAGTTGAAATTGTATTTCACCTTCAGGTTCTTCTTCCTCACCCCCCTTTCTTGCTGAAGCAGATTAATGCAATTTTTGCTTATTTTCTTGTGTTTCTCTTTTCTAAGTAACGTATTCTTCGCAGATGCTTCTTACTGCTAGTTGTCCCACTTCAAAACGTAGCAATAATTTCGACTCATTACAAAGCGTTTCTTTCAAATTACGTAATAAAAACGACTCACAATGAGGTAATTCAGAGGCTTATGTCACCACAAACCATTAAGTTCCTGAATCATTTCTTTTCAGCAAATGAATTTCCTCTTTGAACTCTTCGAGGGTACCTGACACTACCTATTTTCTACACAAGAAACCTCCTCCCGTGTGGAAACAATAGAAAACCGAAATGGTGTACTGTTGCCGTGAGAAAATTCCATCGTCCTGAAATCAGAACCAGTTGAACCGACCCTACCGAAGTCCAACTCCGACTGAAACTTGGCTCCTAGCTTTCCAATCATGAAGCATACAAGAAAAGAGGCAGTATCGTAGGAAGGAAATTGGATGTGGGAGTTTTCTCCAGTAGCCTTCTTCTCTGCCTTGGCTTTCCTATACGCAGTTACCTTCGTCTCTCTACTAACCCTGCAGAACTACAATCCTCTGGCTCCTACCACGATTACATACAGATACATACAAATATTCGCCGCGCCATAGAGAATCTGGAGAGAGAATTCCATCTTTAAAATGTCGACTATATCCTCTGCCTTCCCGCTGCAACTTCCTCTTATAAAATATTATAGTTAAAACTATTTTTCCAGCTTACATAACCCTTGAAAACTCCCACAAACAGCAAATGTACTCAAAGAACTCGAATCTTCACTCTGAATGCAAGAGTCTATCAGTTCTCGAGTAGCGTTTCCATGTAAGGTGCGTGTAGTTGTTAAGAACTCCTTTAAATTCCACCAACTTAGATAGTTATAGAGCATACGAAATACTTACATAAAAGTAGAGACTCCGTAAATAATCATCATATAATAATAAGTTTAAGTTAAAAGCTTTTCGGTAGCTTTGCCCATCTGTCGCTCCGCTTTTTAAGGAATTTGTTGGAGGATTTTTCACATGTTTAATTGGTAATTTTTTGGATGTGAGTTTTAGAGATGTTAATTCGAGGTAACACTACGGTAGCCTGTCCCTACTCATTGCACACTATTAATTATGGGATTTGTTGAGTCTTTAATTGGTCAAATTGCACAACCTACTACCTTATGGTATTCTTTATAGGATTTAGTAGTTTTGCATGGATTGCAAAATTGCTGTTCAATAAATTGGCGACTAATTTGGAATACTTTAGGTTTAGGTTTCAAACGTAAGTAATTTTAACCTTTCGTATTCCCTCCGCTGCCATCGCCCCCGACATGGAAAGGGAGGGATTTTTTTGGAGAACCCTGTGTTCCCGGGGGGTTAACCTAAAAAAATATTTACAATATCGTAAATTATGATTACGTAACTAAATGCGACAACACATGGCAAAAAACGAAACTTTGCACTTACGATCCTTGCGATAATTTTCGTTTCGAAAATAAGCCCCAGGGTTACTCTGTTCTTTTGCATACGTTTAGACGGACTCTTACAAATTGTTTGCCGTAAAATAAAGGAAATTAAAAACACCGAGGAACTGTAAGGTACATGTATGGAAGTATGAAAGTGTATATGTAATTTCCCTGTTTTGCAAAGTTTCGATTCACAAAATCAAAACACATTGTGCTGAAAATTTTAGTAATCGCTGCAAACAAACGCGCCAATCTGAATGAATTCAGTTCTGGTAGCCTTCTCCTCCTCTTTCGTTGATAAGTTAAGGGAAATATATGGTGTGTCACGCGTATATGTAATTCGAAGATTGAAAATGTTTATAACAAAAATGTTAGTTATTTCTCAAATAAAATATTGCGTTTTAAAGGTATGAGTCCTTTTCAAACAGAAGGGCACCCATCGTCATTATTAATTCATAAGGTAGTATGTAGGTGGGCTGGAATAATAATTGTCGCTGTGGAATTCAAGGTCAAGATCATTTCCACGACTGATTATATTGTTTTAGTGAAAACTCCTTAGGTAAGTCAGCAACTGATTGAAAAATAATAAAATTTTTAGTAGCAATGTATAAAAATATTGCCGATTCTTCAACATCAAAATAATTGGACATGGCTAAATACCTGAATACCATTTACAATTTATTACTAAGCTTTCAATAACAATCAGTTTTCGTGTTCAGGACGACCACCGAATTTTCCGAATAACCTCGTAAGTTTTTTTGAAACCATGAAGTAAGTATTTAAGATATGTGGCATGGTTACAGTTACAGCAAGCTTGTTATAGTTTACGAAGAGAAAAATTCAGGCGTGTACAGTACAACGCAAATATTAATACGCAGAAGTGCTAACAACTACGCTTTTTAGCCCCTTTTTGCACACAGTTTTCACAACTAGCCCCTTTTTGAATTTAGCCAACATTTTATGCAGCAGTGAATGCAAAAACTACGATTCAAGTACTGCCTACAATAACTGGTCTGAACAGTTCTAGATTATGAACCCGCACGTCACCTGCGGTGCAAGAGTGAAAACTAATACGAATTCCTGACACAAGTCACTTGAAAGGATCTAAAGCAACATAAATATGTAGTGAATTTTTAACAGCGAGAATGAAACTTCAGGAAAGATAAAGGATGCCGCGGCTGCAGAGGCTAGGCACACATATTAGCGTTTGCACATACGAATGTTAGAAACTAGAAGTAATTAAATTACAATCACTGAAACTGTTGTTTCACCCTTCGAAAGTACACTACGCTACAACACTACAAGCTAAAATAACGTAAAAATTGCCTAAACTCATGTTAACTCATGCCTTTACACGATACATGTCTAGAGTTTTTAAAAGAGTTGTGCATTCCAAAGCAACGGTAAAGATAGAAACTTCCATACAGTGAACTTTATTAGCAATAAATTTTAAACGAATAAGCCCTTCTTAATCTTCCAGGAGATATGATTTTTTATGCTGCGCTATACAAAGAGGTTGATCGATACCAGCAATAAAAAAAAGTGGCTCATTCCAGATACTATCAACAGCATAATACTATAGTAAGATTTGCAGCATAGGATTTATTTCTTTTGTAGTTTATCGATTTAAATCGAATAATTAATACATCCATGCACGTCATTATAGAAGTCCAGACACTGCATTCCCCAACCAATGAAACAATCAGCGCGATACCTTCAAGACAGCCTTCGTTAATAAATACAGACTTATTGCGAGTACACTAAATATTAAAACATCATTCATATATTAGAGTGGTGAAAGTTATAAAGTCAAGCCACACAAAACGTAGAACAATGCTCAAAGGACTTTCTTATACAGTCAGTCCCCCAAAATAACTAAACGTAAATACATCAATGCAATAAAGCGGAAAATAGTAAGTACTCCGGAAGACAAACAACAAGTATTTATGTCACAAGACCCACGAAGTGTGTTTGTCATGTAAATAACGTAAATAACCGTAGCACTGGCATGCACAGCTCTTGTCTAGTGATTTCAACAATTCAAAATCACAAATGGTGCACAGCCCATTTTCCAAACCGACGGAGCCATCTGACGGAGAAACATGCAATCCTCGACTTTCACTTATTCTATATTCCATGCAACTGCGCTCACAATCATTTCTCCTGGCACTTCATAAATGCTTCCTACAGCAACGATCGAATGGCAACACAACGTTTCAAGACTTGTGTTTTCGGGATGTAGCGTTTTAGTGGAGCAGGTTGGAACAATTTTAGACGTTGTATGCGTGTGAATTGTGAAAGGCAGTGAGATAGGAAGACACTGAAGACAGTGAATAAAACCGAAGGAAGAAATTCTTGCTGAAATGAAAGTGAGATGTATTTCAGCAGCGGAGGAGTAGAAATCACCGGTGCTTAGCCCGACGTGGTAAACCACATAAGGATAAAGCTACGGGCGAGTAGGCTTGATAAAATGTGAATATAATCACAAATAAAATTAAAACCACCCGTCAAATTATATTGCTAAAAATAAATATTAAGAAGTTGGTGCAGAAAACAGCATTTACTTATAATATGAGGACGCGTCGAGGTTATTTATTTTAATTATAATATTACCTTACGCTATGTACATATCGCAGAACAATTACATTATTAGTGAACTATTTTTTATTCACTTTTATGAAATCCTAATGAGATAATACGCGACCTTTGAAATAAGGAAAATCTTTTCCTGAATAAGCTTTAATATTGTTGTAAATTCTGCCGATTGACATTGCGTATTAAATTTGTGCAAAAATATTCGTTTTTTCCAAACATAAAAATAATCTTTAAGGGTACCAGTCACCAGTACTATAGTCCCATCACTAAATTTTGGAAGGTATTTCAAAAGTACTAGAACGACTGTTGTGCCATTGTACGTTTTTCAAAATCGTTTGGGGAAACACCTTTATGCGCAAAGCTATACTTATATGGTGACCACGTAAGCAAAGAAGTAGCTGAAGTTGTTAAACTAGTGAATCTCTCCCCCATACCCCCATGCCTTGGGGGTATCAAAACTTAAGGTGAATACCATCTTACGCGACAGCCCAATGGCAAGTCTCATATCGTCTACTGGCTGACATATAATAAATATTACAACTAGAAAACCCAGCAGCCAGAGACGTGGCTAAAAGTCAGGCGGCATTTAGCAAAGACCTCAGGGCGGCCTTCGGCCGTGCGCTAAAGATAAAGTTAACAACTAGACACTGCTCGGTCCATATAAATACTTAGCATTGATCATTAGAGGAATCGACGACGAACCATCCAAACATCAATTTTTGGGTCAGTTACGCTAATCACCTGTTGGCTGTGGTCGATGCAGATGCATTGGCTTCAATTTTGCAAGCTATCAATAATTTTCACCCAAATATTCAGTACAATGTCAAAACTAGGAAATAGCGGAACGCCTTCCAGCTTTCGTTGTGCTCATCATGCAAACACGTCATTAGATGGCGCTAACAAAAAATGTACATAGAAGTCACTTGCTCTAAATTTTAATTTAAACTCTGCATTTTATGACGCGCGTTATGACAATTCAAAATGTTTCTTCACGAATTTCATGTTGTGTGTTGTGCTTCCAGTTACTACTACATCAGCTTTTAAATAAGGTAATTAATTAATAATTATCTTTAGTTGCACTTTTGCATTTTGATTTGACAATTATATGACGAACTTGGTAAATCCACTATCATAGATGGAAAGAAGTTAGTGCAAGTACAAAAGCAAGGTTTTACATGGTACATACAAATATTGTGATTTTGAACCACTTTGATAACTTGTATAAAAATTTTCTCACAATAAATCAGACACAATATTAATATTGCGTTCTATTTTTAAACCCCACCTTCTTTAATCCACACAAACCGAGGATGCAGTGTGAGTATAAACACGTATAACTGAATTTACTTTATATAAGCTAAGCTACCCTACATGCCATTACAATAACTCTACTATACTATGCCCTAGTATGACACGCTATCAATTTCTGCGAATTTGGTCTAAAAATTCGCAGTTCACACAAGCTGTTTCCAGGAGATGCAAAATACTCTACTGTTCCTATAGTTGTATGTATTCAAAAGGCCGTAGCTTTCTTCTTTGGTGATACGGAACGCACGCTTGTAAGTGACATGAAGTATGGAATATATGGCACGTGCATAGATCTATCGAGAAAACAAGCACTTAGTGGTATGTACGTATAATTACTAAAAAATTTCGTACCAAGGAGTGCCTGGAAGAGTCTTGACTTGAAGATGCGAATCACACGTTCAATGGCTAATCGCAATTGCTTGTCCTGCGGCTTAGTAAGCTTTGAATGGTAGTCTTCAAGTAGCTCAAGAGCCCGATGAGCCTCTGAAATAAAATAAAAATCAATTATTTTAACATTTTAAACAACTTTAGCTCCAATAACATGACTTATTTCAATACAGCGGAGACTAACCCGCTAATAATAAATATAAATAAAATAACACGTTAATAAAATCAATACAATACAATACAATAATAATCCCATTTGCAATAATATCACTGTTAACAGACATTAACCCGCCGGACTCATTTTTATAACGCTAATCTATTCTAAGAAACATTAAGGTTTGTTTAATAGTGTTTTCACAGCCACATGTTGCGTTCACATTCATTGAAAATGAAAACTAAGCAAAACCTATACATAGCCTCAATTAGAAACATGATGTTCTTTAAGTTCCAAAATATTAAATCAATACTAAGTATCAATACTAAGTATTTAAATGAGCCGAGTCGTCTTGATTCGTTCGTTCGTTCAATCAACTGCTCTCACGTCAGTTGTGCGCATGAGCAACAACCCAAACCGCCGCTAAAGGGCGGCTGCAGGCCGCGCTGAAGTTTTTGCTATAAACCGCCTGACTTTCCAGCCACACTGTGGCTGGTGGGGTAGTGCTATCTTAAATATAAAGACTATTAAGTATTAAGTAATTTAACTTGAGAGCAAAAAAGTAATTTAACTTGAGAGTAAAAATTTCGTCGCCGTCAACAGCTTAGGTTGTTTTTTCACTGGCTAGATGGTGTTTGCTCACTAAAAATAAAAACATAAGTTCTTAACTATGCCACAAGATGTCACTAAGTCACTAGCCACCCACGAACGAGGGTGGTTGTTTTCTAGTATAAAATTAACTGCAACTCATACCCGACCGTGTCCCGTATCCATTGCATTGGAGAAACAGGACGCCCATTAGAAAAGGGTTATAATTATTAGGGCAGTATAAAAACTACATGGACAGTATAAGAAACCGGCAGTATTTTTGGCAGAAAGGGCAGTATTATAACTACATGGGCAGTATTAAAACTATTTGGGCAGTATAAAAACTACTTGGGCAGTATGAAAACTATTTGGGCAGTATAAAAACTACTTGGGCAGTATGAAAACTATTTGGGCAGTATAAAAACTACTTGGTCAGTATGAAAACTACATGGGCAGTATAAAAACTACATAGGCAGCATTTAATATTTTCGAGCATTGCCGACACTGTACCTACAGTGTTTCTCGCTCCCTCGAGGGGTCGCCTCTCCAAGGCAACACCACGCATGTAAAACAACAAAGTAAAATCTGTATTAATTGATTGTATGTATTTGTTTTAGCTAGCGTGTTAAATAATATTCTGATTAATAAGAAATTTTTTAGTATTTCCAATTTTGATCATGTACCACATGTGTTTTGAATTTTATTGCTACCCGGCAAAATATTGTAAAAATTCATGACAGGAAATTACTGCACGCAAATCTTATTAATAGTATAATAATTATTGTTAAAACATAGGTTGCTTAAATACTGCACAAATGAGTATGTTAGAATCAAGCTGGAATAAGTCCAGTTTAAATTTTACAGGAATCGAAAAAAACTGCTATATCTTTTATGACGAAGGTTCATGAAACGAATCTTTCCTGTTAGATGCCTGTTAGAGCATGATGGATGCACACATCAACATTTTTGTTCAAATGGTGAAAATTCCTCATTCAACAGTAACAATTTTCGAAAAAACGATTTAAAAAAATTATTTTGACACATTCCAGTTTTATTCTAAGTTTCCTAAATGTCCTTGAGTTTTATTACTGCTGCCCCGAAATCTTTTAAACTTCATGTGTGTTTCTGCTGGTGTGTTCTGCTATCCAAAAAAAATATTTCAGCCTGTTGGAACACATCTAGCACTACATATTTTTGATTTAGGTTTGGATGGTTAGGCATGGGGCAAAATTCGAGAGCAAACAGGACCCCTTATCACTGGTTAGTGCAGTTGCTTAACAACGGGGGTGTACAAGGGGTACAGTGTACCCCCATTAAAACCCCAGAGGGGTACAAGCATGTAATCTGTACCGCCCGGAAATTGTACAAATTTATGAAAAATGACGTATTTTATACTATTTTACTACAATTTTTACCCAAATTTATAATTCCGTCTTAATATTTTGTTAATTATCCCAAAATTCACCCTATTTTTGCATATTAAAATTTAGCTTTGATCAAAAATAAGCCAATTTTCTCTCAAATTCCCATTTAACTAGTCAGGTTCCTTTATATATGTACGTATGATTTTGAAAATTCAATATCCAGGGGGTACAAGTAGTGGTTTGTACCCCCCACCCCTGACTCCGTTGTTAAGCGCCTGTCTTAGTGTGTTATACAGTCGGGAAATATCTCTGATCCAACAATTGAACTTGTTATTTTTCGTCTCCACTCGCCTCCGACAAACAGGCAGTAATATGTTCTTGCTGATTTAGCCACACGATAGATACTCGCCGCGCAGCTTTATTACTGCTCAAGTAGTTTTCATACTGCCCAAGTAGTTTTAATGCTGCCCATATAGTTTTAATACTGCCCAAGTAGTTTTCATACTGCCCATGTAGTTTTCATGCTGCCCAAGTAGTTTTCATGCTGCCCATGTAGTTTTCATACTGCCCAAGTAGTTTTAATACTGCCCATGTAGTTTTCATACTGCCCAAGTAGTTTTAATACTGCCCATGTAGTTTTTGCACTGCCCAAATGGTTTTAGTACTGCTAAAAAGGGCTAACATACTGCCTTAAGAGTTTTATAACTGCCCGAAAAGTTCTATTACTGCCCAAGTAGTTTTTAAACTGCCCGAGTAGTTTTAGTACTGCCCCAAAGGGCTAATTTATTGCCATATAGGGAAAATAAACTGCCAGTTGTGGTTAATATACTGCCCCTTTAAATGATACCCATTAGAAAATAGCAGCAATGAACATCGAACACATTTAAAAATAATAACCACAAAGTCGGCTGTAGCAAGTCATGTTCATAAATCCAAAATGGCGCACCGCATTGACTGGAACAGTGCAAGATTTATTTATTCTTAAGAGAAAGTAAAGAAGGTCTAGCCGTACAACAGTCAACGGAACCCTTAATGAACATTAATAAGAGTAATATTGTTAGTGGTGCTTGGAAGCTAATAATTCCCATTTAATACATCCATAATAATAATTATTATTCGGGAAAAAATACTCAGTAATAATTCCACTCCAAAAGCGGAACGAACAGAGGGAAATAATAAAGCACGATGAGCTTTTAAGTATGATAAAGATTTACTTTGTTTAAATAACCTGGGCTGGAGAAAAAATACATCGTATAGTTGTCATACGCATTTGCGAATGAGCTGATGTCATTCTATTTAAATGATAAATCGTTTCCTGATGAGCAAAATATTTTAAAACATTCTATCCCACTACACTGAAAAACAACTCACTCGGAGACATGCATCATTCATGAACTCATAACATATTTAATGTCTTTACATACTTGACTAACTTAAGACTTAAGTGCATTTCTGACTCGTCTTAACCTCGAAACAAGTACTGGAATTAAGTCCACATTAGTTTGTAAATGGCCCTACGTGAATCAAAGACAAAGATCTTTCAAATATACCTTCCTCAAGTGTGTCTTCGTCTTACCTCACGTGTAAAATAAAGGTTATTACAAAGTTTATTATTGTAAACAAAAAGTAGTAACATATACTGTATAATGCTGGCTAAATTTGAAAGGGCGCTATAATTTTGGAAGCCTGGTGCAAAACGGGGCTATGTGCAGCGTGTGGGTGTCCATTTATACGCGTAGACAGGTGAGCTTCTGCATTTACGGGAACTACCACTCGGTACTTTCGTACATTAGATATTTCTGCATTTAACCCCTTTAGCACTTTAGCCGACGATATATTATTGTTACAGACATACATAACTTAAGGATGGCAGACATAGAATGACTGGTGGAAGTTATCATGAGCAAGGCTGACAGGCGAAACGCGAAACATAGCGGACGAGGTTTACTACAACGGAGGAGCTGAAATTTTACACAGGTTTTCAGTTAAAAGTAGGAAATATATTATCTTACCTTTAATATCTAACCTTTCAATACTTAAATGTACTTTTCTTGTTAGAATAAGATGCACAAAGCATGCAATATTACCTTTCTATTTTCTTTCTTTACGACACAACTAAAAACCTTTACATGGTGAAATAATTTCCTGATATAATAGCGAGGGAAGTTGGGGACAACCTCAGATGATTTTCTTTGAAAGATTAGTCAAGTTAATACCTATTTTATATGAAATCATAAGAAAATCTGTAACGCATTTTTTCTATGCACCGTAGGAATTTACTGACCTCCTACCTGATTAAAGACTTTGATTTTAAAGATTAACGAATTCCCCATAATCCTTTACAGTTACCAAAATGTTTTTTTTTAACTTTTAATTTTTGAAAAGCCCCTCCGGAGCATATCATTCCTCAAAAATACCCTGCAAAATCTATTGGATTATTGATAGTTTAACGAAAACTACGAAATGGAACCAAGTCAAAACAAAATAAGTAGAAGAAGATAGTGTGTCTGTTTCCCCCTGGCAAAATTCCGACGGACGTAATAGGCGTTTTAATTGTTTCAAAAGGGTCAAAATGTGGACAACCTCTATATAGGCTAATTATAAACAGGCCCTCGCCCTGGTAAGCAGCGATGATTTTTTCAAATTTTTTATGCAACAACAGGTTAAAGTTTGTGAATTCCCTACAGCTTGGCCCCATATCCCACAGAAATCTTCGCGTTAATTTTGAAATGACTGAAAACTGAATGTTTATTCGGATTATGGGATTTCGTCTGGCGAATTAAGTCTTTTGATAGTGTAAATATATGACAGCCTTCAGCTCTCTATTACTTAATCATGACATATAAAACCACGGTACAGCTAACTACTACTAAATTGTTTAATGAAAATCGGTACGGGCATAGCAACGTATCTATTGATTAGTAACCTCGGAGGGAATACATCTGTTCTGCGAGGGATTGGGTCGGCAGGATTATTTTCGGAGGGATTGTATGTATGCACGCCAACTATCCATCGGACCAAAAGATCACTTCGAGTCTACACCTTTAGTAGGAAACTGTGGGAGCCGCAACTAATTGACCACATTGCATTGGTATCTGATTGACTGCACCGGCACCTGATTGGCTACATTAGCACTAAGGATGTTAGAATCAAGATCGGGATTATATTTAAAAATTTTGAAGGTCCGATTAAGATTTTAAATCTTTGAAAAAAGATATATAATGCACAATCGAAACACGAAGTTACGAAATTAAAAGCAGGCAGGAATCCTCATTAGGAATCAATGAAAAAGACAATAAATGATCCAAAATCGCATTTCACCCCTATACCGTAACTATTATTAGCTCGATCCCAGCGTCCTTGTACTTGTACGTAACGTAACCATGATGAAAGCTACAAGTGACTTGTTCAGAGCTGCTGACTGACAATGCCTTCGTTAAGGTGCAACAGTCTTTGGTCTATGAAGATTGCAGTGAGAACTCACACACCAAGTGCTCCACTCTCTCAACCGCCAGCCCGGCCAGCCCGTACTTGTAAGTTGGAGAGCTTATTTTCCCTATCCAGTATTGGCGAGTCAAGCAAGAATGAGCCCTGAGGCGGGGCTTCATGCATCGTGTAGGCTAAG